>BMAT01002734.1:464093-499219 GCA_019649035.1 Elysia marginata | reverse complement strand
TCGGTTTTATTATACATGTACATGTAATTATGTATCGTACTGTAAAGGTAAATAAATAGTGATTTTCAGTACTTCTCATAAGTGCACGCATCTCCTAAACGCACGCTTTTTGGGTCCCCCAAGTGCCGTGCGTTTAACCGGATACTACTGTACTATAAGTTGAAGGGAGCAAAGGAAGGTTCATGGGGCAAGACAGGCGAGTGAAACTTGCAGATGTATGAGAAATAAGATGATAGGTGGTGTTAAGAAATGGAAAATTTGTATGTATGGTGCATAGATAAGAAAATCTTTACCAGGATACTGATAATTCATTGTTGTAAATATTCATCTTGGTCATCCAATCATCAGCATGTTATACTTCTAAAATATTGTTACAATCATGAAAAATAAATGAATGAGCATGGTTAAACCATTTTTACAGGAACTGTCTTTTTCTTTAATTTAATTTACTTTGTTGATGTGTATTTGTAAAAATGCTTACTGCCCAAAAAAATGCTGCAGCATATATCACAGCAGTTGCTCAAAGTTTGTACCATATAGGTGAGCTGTGTCGTAAATTTGCTCATAACATAAACTTTGTCGTTTTTTGTTTAGCTTCTTTTTTTTTTGTCTGTATTCTTTTCAGTAATTTGATTCTTTTTTTTTGTGTGTGTGTGTGTCCTGGAAGGACAATTTTATATGAGGACTTGCATATAAGTTACTTTTTCACCAAGTCAATGCCCCGGGGGAGATCAGCTCATGTATACTTCAATTCCATGGTTCTTTTTCATTTTAAAAAAATCACCTTTAAAGAGATAAAAAAGTTCAAATAGATGTAAATCTGAAGAGAACAAAGAAGTTGTTGCAGGAAAAACGTGGATAATTTTTCTTGAAACAACTACTATATAATCTTGCTTCCCTGAATATTTGTATTCAATGTTACAGTACTCTTGCCAGTTTAACCCAAAGAATTGAGTTCGTTTGTCCTTTACCGGGAATTATTTTGCATCAGGTTCAAATTATCCCAAATCTTCTGTAGATGGATGTATTTAAGGGGAAAGAGAGCATAAAAACCATTTGCTTTGTTGAGTTTTATATTCTCTGCAATTTCGTAGTTGTATATTCTAAAGTACACAAATAACTGCTTTTTGATCTCCAGGCAACGTGACCAATATCATCAGTTTTGGTGAAACTGAAAAGTCAAGTTAGTACAAATACAAGTAATGATATAATTGTCCCTATGCAATACAATAAGAGGGTTCAAGTTATCTGAAAATGGATTTGAGCATCTTCAGCTTAATCAGAGTTGGCTCAGTATTTGAATTACATTCTAAATGTAGGTTTATTAAAAGAGATTTTAAAACCATTTGAAGGCTTTGCTGAAAAATTCCTCAAATTGTAGGATTGCTAGACATTTGATTTCTTCTCACTCTGTGATTGAAAGATGCCAACTTTTTCTGATGGACTGATCCAACTCTGAGTCAGTCTATGCCCCAAATCCACATGAACACAGATTCTAAATAAACATTTGAACACAAAATTAGGCACATTCATTGTTGTGATCTTTGGAAAAAAGAAGTTATTCTTGCCATAAAGACCACCCAACCCTTTGCCTCAAGTTAGTCCCAAGTGTTACAGTCAAGTAGATGTAGCATGTAGTCACATAATACATCTATATATTATATATATGATGTATCTATACCATTACCACTATACCAGTAAGATAAAGCTGTGAGAGAAAAGACGATTCCTTTGTTAGCCACGACCTGTGTGTGTGCCCCATCAACAATGGGCCTTGCAAGAAATATTGCTGATGCTAGTGTAATAAAGGAGGGGTGTGGCGTGAAACAGATAGTGCTGGTCAGTACAAGGAATGAAGTGATGCTAAAAGTACAACTTAGCTTAGGGCTATTATCACTCAGCAAATTACATGTAGTGTATTCTAGATCAACAGTGTAAAGGTACAGGAGGGTAATGGAGAGAGGGATGTGGGCGTGTCTTGCTGATTCCAGCCTTGTATTTTGCTGTGCCCAGTTTCTTTGATAGGTTCAATTGATACTTGGATTTTGTCGCATCAGTTGTGTAGGTTTTTTATCCTGATCTTTAAGCTTGTTGTCAGGTTTCATTGATTTCTGTTCACTTTTATTTTTCAAAGGCTTCCACCTGAACAAGGATGAGACTAAGAAAACCTGCAAAACTCTCAGTATGATTTATTGAAAGTAAACTTCCACTTCTTGCTGATGTTGACAAGAAGCAGAGCTCAAAAACAGAGATAGCAAAGAAGTATGGGATCCCCCATAACACATTATCGACCTTGTTGAAGAATAGGACCAGGCTGGAGAGACTTGAGCTGAACAACAGTTTCAACCTAACCAAAAAAGGAAGAGACGGGTAAAAAAACCTGGATGTTAACCAAGCTCTCTTTATCTGAATTAAATAAAGAGCTGCCAACCCAGCACTAGAGAAAAGTGTACAAGCCACCCCCAAAAAGAGTATTTTTCAACAAAAAGGTATATTTTCAACCCACGGCTAAAAATTGCACCCAACTACAAGCTAACCCCAAAAAGTGCAACATTGTTTTGGTGTTCCTATACGCGCAGAAAATGTAAGAATTAATGAAAACAATTATAAACACTAGGGTGCCCAGTTGCTCGGTTTAAAAAAAAATAGCTATCTAACAGTTATATTATATTACTATCACACAGTATTGTATAGTGCATGATGCAGAATAATTACCAAATGTCCATGTTATTGTTACTGTCACTGTAGATTGTTTCAACCTTTTTTTAAAATTAAGTTAATCATCTGAAAATTTTACAAGTACATCTAGGCCTATTAAATGTATCTGCATCTAGTAGAAAAAAAAACAAAAAACAATAGGTCATCACAAATTAATGTGTTAAAAAATTTTAATTAAATCACAGACACTGACAGAAAGGTATATTTTTAGGAAAAGGATTTCCACAACGGGATGTCACCCCAGCTAAGCCTAAACTTTAAGTTAACAAATTCTACATGTACCTTATTTCTAGAAATAAAAGGTCCTCTGCAGAGAGATACAATACTGACAAAATGAAGGGTAATGGGTAATTAATAGTAACAAAAATAACTGATGAAATGAAGGAAAATGATGAGTAGCTCAATTTCAAACTCAAATTAGGCTAAAAGAGGCACCTCAGAGCAGAAATCTCTACAAACCCCTAAAAATTCTAATTGTATGTGTACTGTAGCCTAAATGATCTTTCAACTTAATTTTAACTTTATCGTCATTTGAGACAATTCCCTGTGGGTTTATATTCAAACTATCCAAAATTGTCTGTATTTTATAAGACCTAACTTTCCTTTTCATTTTGCCATTGAAATAAGACTCTAGAATCTAGATTTCTAGTCATACTGTTACATTTACTTATCTAGATCTATTTCTAGTCCAGAACGGAGTCTACCAAAGGTTAGAGGTCAGACTGTGCAGTACTAGATCTATTAATTACGGTACATGGGAAATTTAAAAAATCAGGCTCGCAACCCTCAACATAAGCACAAACACGCATTTGATTATCAAGTATCCTAGTAGTAACAGCATCAGTAGGCTACTTTGTTATTTTGATTTTCCGACTGACAAGTGACATTAGATTTAGATCTAGAGTCTAGCTCACGGAGTACACTTGACCTTTACTTGACATAGATTAGATTCAACGATCGATATCTAGATATTGCCCGATGACTACACCTATTTCTGCGTTAGGCTACTTAGCTGGCGGTCTTTAGTGAATTTACAGATCGTGCGGAAGAGATACAATTCCCAGTTCGCTAAAGCAAAATTCCCGGAATTCGATGAAAAACATTATTTATGAAATCGGTAAAGAGGGCGGTATCGGGAACGCGATTTCGATATTACTAGCACTAACGGTGCAAAAATAGAGCCGAAAAACAAAACGAAATCGATATACTGTATCGTCACGGTTATCTTTGTGCGCATGTGCATAAATGGCTGCTTCCTGCTAGGCTATGGAATTCAGTACGGAAGTTGAACGTACGTAACGTACATCGCGAGTTTCATACTGTCATTAGTGGGATTAAAAGACCGGAAAGTCGTATTTTTCATAGGTAATCGTACCAGCGTATTTTGGAAAAAAAGCGTATGAAAATACGGGAAAACGTACGGGTTGGCAGCTCTGTATACTAGAGCTATGAGAGCTCCGCTTTCAAGAACTGTGATTCTTAGCCAGGCTGAAGTAATAGCACAGGAGTTGAGCATCAGCAACTTCACAGCAATTGCCAGATACGTTGAACGCTGGAAGCAGAGAAATGGCATTGCTCTTAAAATAGACGGTGTAGAGTCTGCTGCTGTTAAACATTCCTTAATTACATGTAAATATTTGACAAGAAAATGATGTGCAGTCACTTCTACAAAATTAGAGAGGCTTTGTACAGGTTTCTTAAATATAGACACTCTTATACTGACATAAACAATATGGAATCTTACATGCCAATATGTCAGGTGTGCACTGCATGAATGTAACAAATGCAATGTTTTAGAAAAGGAAAAAAGAAGGCAAAAAATTGTGGATGACATGTGAAGTACTTTATTCCCAAAATTCAAGATTATCAAACGATATTTGAACCATAAAAAAACTGTTAGTGGCAAGTCAGGTGTCCAGAAAGACGAATTGTAGATTAATTTAAAAATCTTTTCTCTGTCTTAAACTGTTGCAGCCAGTCCAAATGAGTCTAATGTCTTAATTTACAAACACAACACAGGCTTTGGTATTTTAAACAAAGCATTATTCACTGCTTATCAAATTAGTAAATTGTTCAATTTTAATAAAATAAATAATTCTCTGAAAAGAGATAGTTTTGTTGCCTAGCTACTATCAGATTCAGTGATCATCAGCAAAGGTATTGTATCGATTTTACAAAATCTGGTCTATTACTAGTATCAGACTACTATATCTGCCAACATTGCGAGAGCATGGCTTTACACTACAATCATGTACATTAGAAACCTCAAAGCATGAATCTCTTGGGAATGTAAAAAAAATTCAAATAAAGAGGATTTAAATTATAATTTATACACAATGAATCAGGTTTATTCGACTCTGGCAATTTTCTGCTCTATTGTTAGTTACTAGCACTTGCTTTTGTCACCTGGCCCCTGCATACATGAAAATACAATGGCTCTATGGGTCACAGACACCTCAGAGTAATTTTTGCTAAGGCAACTTTGCTCAGTGTTTTTCAAAAGCCTTATACAGTGGTACCCATTTTTAACGAGAACTAAAATAACGAGAACTGTTGGTATTAAGAGAGATATAAAAATCCCCGTTTTTCTCTCTATTTGAGCCCTATAATTTATTTTGGGAATAACGAGAACCTAAGTCAGATTAGCCAGAAAAATCTCGGTAATAACGAGAACAGAGTGTTCAGAAACCCAGCGCGATGAGGCGGCTGAGAGTGGCGGAGGCCTTGCAGTTGCATCATTCAAAGTCCAAACCAAAATCTAGCAAAGTAGGCCTACATTGAAGCATAGAACTCTGTGCTGTAGGCCTAGGCTAGTGCCGTAATGGACAGGCATTACATACAGTACGAAAATCACAGGCCTAGACACGTGAATTTCTACCCCTTCAACTTCTTCTGTCCTCCCCAACCCCATCCGCTCCACCACCACCCCTCTCTCTCTCTCTCGCTCTCTGTCTACAGTGTAGGCCTGTAGATCGCACGCGCTCGCGAACCAAGTGACCATCGCTGCCACCGCCCGCACTTGTCTTGTGTGTGTGTGTGTGTGATCGCACGATGCCCTTTGTTTTTCACATGCTGAGCATCGAAGTCTGTGGATACTAATGGCACCCTACCAGTCCCTTTTCAGCGGCGCAACATACTGCTCCTCTCAGAGTCACAGTCTCACCTCCCTCCCCCTACACGCGCAGTGTAAACTGAACTGATCGAACTGAAGAGCTTGAGACTTAGAGTAATGATGTCGTAATTTTATTACCTATTGGCCTACGCATAGCCACACACCATACCCACATTGCCTCTCATGAGTCATGATTGAGTGTGCATAACTAGGGCTTACTTAGTTCCAGTCCATTTGATCGCCTTAGCATCGAAGAAGCCAGTCACATGATTAACCAACAAACACTTCACAAATACATGTGACACAAGGGTCACGTTGAGCGGGTTTACAGACAAGGGATATAACCAAAGTATTAGAGGTCTTTGATATAACCATGGTAAAATTTAGTAGAGCACTTCTTACCCCCCTTCTATGTGAAGCCTCTGTAAACCCTTTTATGGGAATAACGAGAACCCCCGCTATAACGAGAGTTCAAGAAAAAACATGAGTTCTCGTTATTACCGAGTTTTACTGTATTTTTGTAGAAAGGGAAACAGCTAGAAAACAAAAAGAAAACTTTTTACAGGCCACAAAATACTCTGAATTATGAGAATGAACTTAAATATAATTATCTTTGAATTATGAGTTTAAATCTAACAAATCCAGGGAAGAAAAACATCATACCTAGAAAACTTCACATTTGACAATATCAGATTATCAGACTGCTGTCTTGAGATTTTTATTGTAGTCTGGTCCATCTTGATCAGACTATTACTATTAGCTCACAGTCACACTGCAAGAGCATAGCCCTAGAGATCAATCCTTTAGTCTGTCAGAGATAAATCAAGTAGTCTGTCTGTGTCAACTTAGTGTCACTATCAGTTTTTAAGCAATTTTTGTCTCCAGACAACCTTTGCTCAACTCAAGTAGTCTACTCCTTCACTATATGAATTATATGGCACAATTAATTTTATAAGCATTCATAGGCAGCATTGAGGATGCTTAATGTGACGCTACTAGGGGAAATCAGGCACAAGACGTTTGATAACAAGCTACAGTAGTATCCGCTTAAACGCACCCCAGATAAATGCACACTACAGTTTAACTAACACCAAATCGCAATGACCAATTTTTTTCTATATAATCAGTATACCCTTAACACACGCAACATTGTCTGAACACACGCAATGAAACTGGTTCAGGCAACCACTGAGATGCGAGGAATAGGCCAGCATCACACATCAGGGATTCGCATCTTTCTTTGTTAAAACAAAACAATGCTACACTTGCATTGTTGTGATGGAAAGACTTTGGGGCAGGTGCGGAGTGTGAAGAGGGAAGATAAAAGGTGGACACAGGCATGTGGGGCGGGGATAGTTTGTGTAGACTAGACTAGAGCACAACAAGCAATATTTTGCAACCTTAATCTTGCCTGACTTGCACTGTACTGAGAGGTGAACTGTTATGCTTTGTAGGCACGCCTGACGCCTCCCTCTTGGATTTTACTTTGGTCAAGGACCTGTTGGGTGGTTACAGTTTGATAATTGCTAATTTATATAGTATACACTAGACTACAAGATATGTAGATTGCTCATCAGTGATAAGCTTGATTTTCTAGTCTAGTGTGGTCGCCTGTTAAAGAGAAGTAAAGAAATTTTTACTACTTTTTATAAATGCATGCATCTCCCAATTTGCACAATTTTTTAGCCTCTGAAGAACCATGTGTTTAACCAGCTACTACTGTACGTTTATTTGCTTAAAAATGCAATTTCTTAAAATACAGAAAACAAGAATTTTATATGTGTTAATAACTCAATAGGTGTATGATTAAACATGATCACCTGACATATTACAAACAAAATTTTAAAAAAGGTTTCATCAATGGACAGACCAACATTAATGTAATTTTTTTTTTCGTGGTTTGGGCATGACTATTGTGGTTTAACTTTAAGAATATTGGCAACAAATGGTTAACCAACATAATAATAAAAAACATTAACCATCAGATCCTAAAATTCTGTAGGCAATTAAGTCAAATAATGATTTGTTAAAAAATTAACAAATTTGGCAAGAATGGTTTAACCAACGTATTAAGATTAAGAGCTCGTAAAATACAACAGATATCTGTAAAAGTATCACAATTCACAGGTTTAGATAAAGTAATCACAATATATCAATTCCTCATAGTAAATGTTTGATTTCATATCCGATATCTGTAAAAAAAAACCACACTTTTTGATTATTTTTGGAATGTTTGGTTGTTTTCCTACATGGTGGCTACAATAGACAAAAATTGTCACAAAACAAGCTACTTTGATTTCACTGGTACTGGTACAGGTAGTTTGTTAACATGCTTGCTTAAGTGAAGAACAATATACAGTGGAGTCCTGTTAAGATAAATCCTCTGGACCCCACAAAAACTTTTATTTTACTCAGTCAAAGTTTACATTGAACAGTAGCATTATGAGGGGACCAAAAATTTAGTTAACATGAACCAAAGTTTATCTTAATCAGGATTTTTCTTAAGCAGACTACACTGTACTGTGCCAAAATGAAATTCTCTTACAATTTTAATTTTACAGATATCTAAAACAAAAATTGTAAAAATATTTCTGAAAATTTAAATTATTTGAGAAACTAAACATCATAGTGGTAATTTTAATTACAAAGCAAACATTTATGGCAGTGTGTTATGTACACAACAAAGACTACTTAGGCAAGACAAATTCTTATTTTGCTAGTTTGTTTCAATAAAAACAAGCTAGTAATTTTGATGTCACTTCCCATTTTTATTTTATAAGGAGAGGGAAACATGTGTGTGGTTTATTTGCTTCAAGTGCTGGATTTTTTTTTTAAACTATCTCAATATATCGCGGGTTTTAAAATACTGGTAACCTACAGTATGTACAGAATTTTAGAGATGGGCATACCACCCAGTGTCACAAATCAAATAATAGTTTTACAAGTACTTTGCAGTGACATATTAAAAATAAACAGCACTTTTGGTAAGGTTTTTTTTTTTTAAATAACAGCATCTTCATGTTGTAATATTAAGAACAAATTAACAGCACATTCACCTTGTTATATTAAGAAAAAGTTCACATTATTTTTAGGTGTTATAATTTTTTTTTAAATTGACAGCATTTTAGTAGTGTCTTAAGGTCAGGGACTTTAACAAATGTATTTTTTTCCGTCTCAATATTTGGTGTTGCTTTCACTGGTTGGACTCGAGCTAGAGATCATCTGACCTGACTGGTGCTAGCATCAGTAGCGCTCACACTGCCTGATTCTGTGAAGGTAGGTTTTCTGCCTGGTGTGTTATCGCCATCAGAACACTCACTGTCTTCTTTGAGAACCTGTGGAAGACCAATCAAAACCAACCGGTGAAGAAATATTGCTTTTAACAGAAAGTTGCAGAATTTTAAGTTTTAAACCTTTACTCTTTCTCAAAATTTCAGAAGGTCCTTGCCGTCCGCAAAAGCATATATGTCTCAAAACCATCACAAAAAAAAATTTGAATTGAAAATCCTTATTTGGAAAATACCTTTAAAAAGTCTTTTTTTTTAGTCTCTCTTTTTCTTCATTTTAAGTTAAAATTTTGTATGTCATAAAATTTACTAGATGTGGCAGCTTAGAAAAATGCATTTCTACAAAAAACAACACTTTGAAATATGACATATATGACATCTGACCCATTTGTCTTAACTCTCTTCCTTGATTACTATTTTAGGAGTTGAATATTAATGCGAGAGTCTACTTTTTGTATAACAGCTTTTAGCAAGTGCAACTGTTGAGAGTCCCAAGTGTCATATACTGTTTGAAGAATGACACTTCGCATGACATTAGAGCGCAAATTATTGTTCCTGTTGGAAAAATTCCTCTTTTAAGTCAATTCCTATCAGGCAGGAACGATAACTTTGTGCTATATTCTCATTCCGATTTATGAGCTCTCTACCAATGTCAACCAGTTTGTATATGTATTCTTATTTTTTAAAAAAGGGAAATTCAAACCTTTAATACAAAATTAAATATAAATGCCTCTGGAAAAAAATGAAGAAAACCTACAAAACTGATCATTTTGATTTTAATGTTTATGAATGAATACAGCCAGTTTACTGTGCCTCTTTGGTTTACTTTGAGATATTTCAAAAGAAAGCATAACACTTATGTACTAAGTTCAGCAAACATAAGGTGTAAATGGAGGGGATGTTTTGTGTATGTGTTGGGGGGAGGGAAGCAACTCTTTTTTTTTCTAATTTCTTAACGTTGCCTAAAACTGTTGAAGTGTTTATACATGTACATTATTTTGCTATGTAAATTGTTTTTGTGTTGGCTTCTGATAGAGCAGTTGTGTTTAAAATGCAATGATGTTTTTGTTTTATGGACTTTTACAAGAGTTAATGAATAAAAGCCAAAATTGCTTTCAAGTGTGTAGGCCTTACCTAATTTTCCAATTTTTAAGTTATTTTATAAACATAATTATCTGCACAATTTAGATGGTTTTCAATTTTTTTAACATAAAGTAAAATTTTTAAGAAACAAGTTTAAATTCAATCACTTAAGGCAGTAATATTATTTGTGCTGCTAAAGGAATATGTCAAAGCCAGACCCTTTATATATCCACTATAAATACTATTTTTGAGTTGTCAAACGAATGCACTTGAACAATTTACAGCACTTAAAGGCAAAATTTTGTATTTTTACTTTTCTCGAAATCATAAAAAGTGCAGTCTGCAGTATAGCTGATCTACAGAACAATTCATAGCTACAAAAGCTAAGCTCTGATTTTAATTTATATATCAATTAAAGAAAACGAATTCATAGATGATAAAACCTATCATTTGTTTTTCTTTTTGAAAATAGAAAGCTTGCATAGGCAAACCTATCCAAGCTCTCTTAGCACCCTAAAGCAAGAAATAGTTCATCATACTTCATGTACTTAAATTTGATAAACAAAGAGGAGGGCGAGGGGGGTAGGGGCAGGTAGAAAGACATGCAAAGAGATAAATACAGTGGTACCCATTTTTAAGGAGAACTAGAATAACGAGAACTGTTGGTATAAAGAGAGATATAAAAATCCCCGTTTTTCTCTTTATTTGAGCCCTATAATTCATTTTGGGAATAACGAGAACCTAAGTCAGCTTAGCCAGAAAAATCTCAGTAATAACGAGAACAGAATGTTCAGAAACCCAGCGTGATGAGGCGGCTGATAGAGTGGCGGAGGCCTTGCAGTTGCATCATTCAAAGTCCAAACCAAAATCTAGCAAAGTACATTGAAGCCTAGAACTCTATGCTGAAGTCCTAGGCTAGGCCGTAATGGACACGCATTACATACAGTACAAAAATCACAGGCCTAGACACACGAATTTCTACCTCTTCAACTTATTCTGTCCTCCCCAATCCCCTCCGCTCCACCACCACCCCTCTCTCTCTCTCTCTCTCTCTCTCTGTCTACAGTGTAGGCTGTAGATCTCTCGCACACGCGCTCGTGAACCAAGTGACCATCGCAGCCACCGCCCGCACTTGTCTTGTGTGTGTGTGTCTTTGTTTTTCACAAGCTGAGCATCGAGGTCTGTGGATACCAATGCCACCCTACCGGTCCCTTTTCAGTGGCACAACATACTGCTCCTCTCACAGTCTCAGTCTCACCTCCCTCCCCCTCCACGTGCGGTGTAAACTGACCGAACTGAAGAGCTTTAGACTGAGAGTAACGATGTCGTAATTTTATTGCCTATTGCATATGTGAAGCCTCTGTAAACCCTTTTATGGGAACAGCCTCTTTAAACCCTTTTATGGGAATAGCCTCTTTAAACCCTTTTATGGGAATAAATAGAACCCCTGCTATAACGAGAGTTCAAGAAAATACATGAGTTCTCCTTATTACCGAGTTTTACTGCATTTATTTTAAAAAATCATTAGAGAGCACCTTTAAGTGTTTATAAAGACAAAGACTGAGAAAGTCAGAAAGCATATGAAGAGGTTAGAAAGAGAAATAGCATGGATGAGGAAGATAATGTAACGGAGGTTTTAACAATATAGAGCATAAAGAGAGAAAGGGAATTTCTTTTAATAGGCAAGAGGGCAAAATAAAGAAAGAAAAATATGAAATGGAGAACAACATGTGAGTATGACCCAGAGATGCTTCTATGGCCTGACAAAAATGCCTAAACTTTTTTTAATGCTAACCTTCGCCTTGCGGCACCGTAAATTAGAAGTACCATTACTAAATAAAGACACGAACTGATCAAGGATAATTTAAAAAAACAGTAAAATTACGATGCCGGAACCCTCACAAATGCCCTATTTCCGGCATTTGCCGGAAAAGAAGCATCTCTGATGACCAGTGTCCTTAGATGAAAAAATGTTGGACAATTTTCAATTTTCACTTGAGAGAAATACTGAAATATTCCTCCTGTAAAGGGTTGATGAGATTGACACATTCATGATTGATAACTTTGATCTGAAATACACCTGTAGACTCAAATGCTACTTAGAAACTACATGATGGAACGTTCCTTGTTCTTTGAATTAAATCAATAAATGTGGAACCAACCTGCATTATTGTACTTTGTGAGTGTGGGCAGGGAAGAGGAGTCTATACAGGATGCAAGCATTAATGACAAATTGGAGAGAAAAAATAGGAGAGGTTATAATTCTGTATACAAGGGTCAAGGGGCACCTTTCTGTCCTCTTCGCGATAACTATCATTCAATGAAAAAGCCATCTTCTTTAGTTCAGACTGGACTGTGCTGATACTACCACTACTACGATTACATTCAGTAGGCGCGTCTTCT
Source organism: Elysia marginata (assembly GCA_019649035.1). Classification (NCBI taxonomy): domain Eukaryota; kingdom Metazoa; phylum Mollusca; class Gastropoda; family Plakobranchidae; genus Elysia; species Elysia marginata. Next base: position 486,616 of record BMAT01002734.1, on the reverse strand, counting down.
TCGTCTAATATCTGCAAACGATTTCAACATAAAAAAAACTATAGCCTTGCCTTTCCATCAACAAATGTTTCTGCGAGGTATGAAAAAAGCTTTTCTTGGCACAAGAAACATAGAACTTTACTTAGATTTTGAAAAATTTCTGTCATGATCAAAACTAACACCAGCCTGGACTAGCCGAAAATAAAAGAAAAGACATTTGAATTTTCTGTGTGTATGGCATGGGGGATACAATTTCTTTCCATGCGGTTGGTATATACGAGGGCAATCCGAAAATGTTCCTTTTTTTCTGTTACGTGTTTATCTGAATGACCGTAATGAAACTTACTAACAGTCAACTAGTGCATCTTAGCTACTTTTCAACACACTCTCTGTCAAGATCAATTCATTTTGTACGGGGGTGTAGAAGGGAACAAATACTTGCCCTGCATGAAGTTCTATCAAGATTTTTCAACCATTTCAACCTTTGTCATTACCATAACACCAAAATGATTCCCATACACCTTTTGAAAGTAAAAATTTATTGAAACATTTCTAAGTCATATGATCTAGGCAGACGCCACCATAGCAATCCTAAAACAAGAAGGGATCCAATAACCTGGAAACACTCATCTGTCTTACCGTAAAACCCTGGTTAAAAAAAATTGTGGCTACAGTGTTTTGGGATGTAAAGATTATTCTGTTTTTAGATGTTTTACCTCCTGGACAAATTGTCAATGCTAAAATCCATTGCCATGTCTTTCATAGACTGAGAGATGCCATTCTTTGTTTTAAAAAAACCTGACCATGTGACGAGTGTTGTTCTGCAACATGAATATGTCACTCCTCACATGGCAAAGACCACTAAAGACTGGCTTGAGAAGTACAACTGGGAGACAATGCCGCATCTACCACACAGCCATGGTATTGGATTTTCTGATTTCTATATGTTTCGACTCTTCAAGCACCACCTTGCCAGTAAATGCTTGGCGAATACGAAGAACTCAGAGATGCAGTACAACAATAGTTGAAGAATCTTCACTGAAATTTCTGTAAGGCGGATATTTTTCCCTTCTGCATCACTATTGTTCTGAACATAAATTGTGATTAAAAATAGCTAAGAAGCACTAGTTGACTGTTAATTTTCACTATGGTCATTCAAATAATAAGCATGCTACGGCAAAAAAGGAAACTTTCAGATAACTTTCCTGTTCCAACTAGGGATTATAATGACATTCTGCTCTCAAAGCAACATGATATCGTATTAATATTATGTTTTGTAGTTTTCAATTGTCATAAAAAAAGCATGAAAGAGAGAGAAATTAACATAGAGAAAATGGAGGGGAAAAATAAGAGAGAGATTGTGTGTGTGCACGTTACACAAACACAGAGATCAAGGAAAGGTAGGAGAGAGGTAAAGTTTAAAGAAAGGACAGGACTTCTCAGTTTAAGTTCATTGCAGCAAGAGAGAAAGTGGAGATAAAGACAACTTGCTTATTATCTGAAGTTAGCAATAGCAGGCAGGGCTGGGGATTTGCTGTAACGTTTTTGAGAGATCGCTGATGAATTGGTGAGTATTCTGACTTCTTCATCCTAGTTTTGAGTAAGTATGCCATAGGTTGAGTGCAGGGACACATGACAATGCATTCAGTCTCATAGGAAGTAGAAGTAAATACACACACTCTCTTTTTTCCCTGCTCTTCTTTTTGTTTTCCCTTTCTTCTATCTCTGTATGTGTTCTGTCTTTTCGTCTTCCCTTTCTATTCTTTGTCTACACCTTTCTCTTTTGAAACCAGAAAGGAAAAACCTATTTCCATTTCAATTTTTTTTCATTTTTTTCCCATTTATTTAGTCTTGTTTTCATTTTTGACATGGAAGATTAGAGTTCATTATCTGCTCTACTGTTTTTTTCTCTTGGCACAAAATGATATCAATCTCAGGAAGAGTTCACTACTGCACTTGAGAACTTTTGAGAAAAACTTTTTAATCTTCAAAGTTTTTAACTTTCCATGAGAATATTTAAATTTGATTGTTTAGGCCTTTCATTTTTTTATGGTCCCTGTGGTGTTCATAAAAGTCTTATAATTATAAAGACTTTATCTTCATGCTTCTTGAGTATCATATTTATTCAACTCCTCTTCTTCAGATAAGAGCCTCCTTATGCCTTGCTACTATGCAAGTCCTTAATTAAAAGGGTAAACACAAAAAAAGGCTTGCTGTGGGAATGAGAAAAATTCAAACTTGAAAAATTTTAGCTAAAAATGAGTTTGTTGAAGCATTTGGATATTGTCGATTACATTTCTAAGAAACTAACTCAGAGTTCGGACTATTTGGAGTCAGCTGTTAGAAATACAACTTAATGTAAATTAACAGCTGGGGTTTGTTTAAAACTAGGTATTGTGTGTCTCAAAATGACTTTTTCTTATCTAAGACCACTTAAAACTTAAACATTAAGTAAACCCGAAAAGTTCAAATTTTCATGTCTCTGACCTCAAATGCATCTGGGCCTTTGATATCCAAGTACTTCTTGTCTCGGTAGAAGTGTCGAGCTTTGAGGACGTAGAGCACCACAATATCACAGATGATCGTTGCCTGTGGACAGATAAAAGAATAAGTTCAGATTGTGAAAAACAAAGAAAAAAAGTAACTAAAATAGCCTGCAAGTCTTTTTTTTGTCATTTCAAAACAGCAAGCAGAATAAGAGTGCAAAAGGTATATTTATTTTTATTTCTTCATATGTATGTGTTGATCATGACCATCAATCTAAATGGCAGTTATTTTCTAATGCAAAATTTGACCTTTTCATGATGATCTTTTACCCCAAGGGGCAGCGTGGCAGAGTGGTTAGCGCACTGGACTTGAGATCTGGAGGTTGCGGGTTCGATTGCCGACCATGTCAAGTTGCAATTGTCTTGGGAAAGCAATTTACCCTAACTTTCCCCAGTCCGCCCACATGTAAAAAGGGTACCTGGCTAAAGGCAGTGCTTGAATATGTGGAATGTTAGAATTTGAGCACTTAACAGGTCGCCGTACTGTAATGCTTAAAATATGAGTTGAATTTGCTCTGATGTGTATAGGCCTGCTGGGGTAAATATGTAAAGTCATGAGACTGCGTTTGGCGGTGGAGGACTCTAAACATATTTATTATTTATTTATTTATTTAAGTTCCTAATATTGACCTTGATACTGTTGAGAAAGAAACAGCCCGCTTAGTATCTGAAGCATTAGACTATCAGTATAAGCATCTAAGAAATCTTAGGAGAAAAAAAGCTTGGATACAAAGGACTTGGAAGTATAGGATGCTTGCCTAGAGGTTCTATTTTCAAATTGCAACAATAGCACTTAGCTTTGTAAAACAAACATAAATTGGATTGTTTGTGAAAAATGTAAAAATTTTCAACTTATTCTCAAACTATTTCAATCATGAAAATTCTATTGTCTAAATTGGTGTCATTGTCTTGTGATCAACCCAAATGAAAAGGAGGTCACCATTTTTACAGGAACTGTATGATTTTTTGTATTTTTTCTTCCCGATCTCTTACTGTTGAAATATGTGTGAAATTACAATTCTTTGATGACTTATATTTTTCATAAAACTTTTTCAGACAATAAAAAATTGAGGAAATCTAATTTTTAAGTCTTTCCAGCCTAAGCAGGCGCCAAATCTCATGACATCTATGTCTAAGGCCAAGCCAGGCTAACTGGGCCTTGGGCCTGACCGAAGGAACACAACTCTAATGGAAATCAAAGTATCTTTTTGTAACATTTATTTTTATGTGCTAAAACTTAAAAAATATATATCCTATTAGAAAAATCTACATATATGGGGGTAAATTTGTTACAAGTGGAATAAAGTTTGGCAGGATGGCATAAGTTACACTGTTACTTGAGCTAAAGTCAACAAAATTTCCATTACACCCCTCCCCCTCCCACTAATAAGGTTTTACTTAAGCACAAAGCTTAATTAATGCATATCAACTGGGCAAATACCTAACCTTTTCAGAAGAAGAACTTGCATGCGCGTATATATAACTTTATGACAGAGGCATGCTTACCATACTGAGCACCGCCAGACTGCAGTTGATAACATAACAAAAAAGGGACGTGCATAACATTTTATGATGAAGAACATGCATATATATATATAACAGATATCCTTACCACTTTGAGCAGGGTCAAACCTCAGATGATAACACAACAAACAAGGGATGTGCGTAACATTTATGATAAAGAATTCGCATAAATATGACAGAGATATCCTTACCACACTGAGCAGGGCCAAACCACTGCCTACATTGAGCAGGAGGGGGACAACGCTGAACTTGCCCGCTGTACCTTGCACTGTCACCAGGAACCTCACGCCGTATGCTTTGTAAAGATTTCTGTATAGTTTGAAAGATCCGTCTGGCTGAGCCACACCAAACTGATTTGCATATCTGAACGAGACAACAGTAAAACCACTATTCATTGATTGTTGAGTAAAGGTAATACAAAATGTAAGCCAGCTGATATTACAAAATTTACCATTTGTTAAGCTGAGTATGTTATTAAACCATTCAGTATAAAGAAGATAAATGAGTTGTGACAAAATGCAGTGTTTGTCATTTTCAATGTCCTGAAAAAAGCACCAAAACTATTGGATTTTTTTCATCTATGGCTTTGTAATTATTTGCCACATTGTAAGCCCCTCAAAAGAGATTATAGTCAAGGTTGGATGTTTCAAACCTTGAACAAAATTTGATTTTAACTAACCAATATTTGAATTAGTATTAAATTTCTTATTCTAACTTCATCTTTTAAATTTTCAAAAGTGAGCCTATGTGTAAGATTAATAACAACCATTGACAATCACAGATTCATATCAATTTTCTCTATTGGTCTATTATATTTAATCAGTATTTTTTTTTGGCATTTTCTAAGCCCTTCTTTTGGTAATTATGCAAGAGTGCTAGCATTAGCATATAATATATCCATGCAAACAATACAACAGATTGGTAAGGTTACCTGAAGTTAAAACCTCTGGAAATTTTGAAATCACCTTTGTCCAGGCGACGGAAACTATATGAAGGCACACAATCACTGATGCTGTGATCCAAATTGCAATTCCAGTCTATCAGAATTTGCATCACACCGCCCTGCAAGAAAAGTATACATTTGATTTTGCAAACTAGAGTTTAAATCCAAATATTTTCAAAAATAGTTTTTAAGTATTTCAAGAGTCTCAAGGATGTTTAAATTGAAGGGTAAAGAAAAAAGGGAAACAACAGCAGTAATAAATTGAGAGGGGAGAGGAGGTGGCAGTTCTAAGGGAGTATATTACTATTTAGAAAGTTGGAAACAAGTAAGCGTATGAGCTAAATTGCAAGCAATATCACTTGGAGGAGAGAAAATATGACAACTCCAATGGCTGTGCAACAAAACAGAGTTTCTTAATCAAAACAACATAAAAGGAGGATACCTGCTAATGTCTATTCAATTATATTTTTAACTCATAAATCAAACTCTCAGAAAAAATGTAAATACTGTATAAAATTGTTGGTTGGCCCTATCCACATGAGGAACAAGTAAGTAGATTTGCCCTAGAGTTAAACTTTCTTTATTCTAAATGCTTTGAAATGTTTATAGCTTCTGACACATTATACTAAAGGATTTTTTGTTGGCTTTTCCATTAAGGGTCATGTTTAATCTTAAGTGGTTCTAAAAATTTAATACCAAAAAGGTACTGGTGCTTTTATCGACAAAAATATTTTTACGGTTAAAAAAGTCAGGACACATCAATTTAAAAATCTGAACAATGAAATCATTTCCAAAAATTCATTAAAGTATAACCCATTGAATGCAGGGGTAACTTTATGTTTTCTTTAACTACCAGGTAGGAAGGTCAAAGGCTGGTGATAATGTAGGAGGGAAAAAAGCATTGCTTAACTTCTATACTCCTCAAATTGTTAACTTCTCTATAAGTACATTTTCAGCTTGCAATATTATCAGAATGGTTCAAATTAACTTTATATGACACAGCTTCTCATAATGGAAATCTTGTAATCTCTGAAACTCTTCCAGCTCTGACTGTCTCTATACACCAACTAACGCATTCTTTTATGCTATATACAAATCAGAGTTCATATCAATGATTGAAAAGCCAAAGAATCAGTTAAGCGAGCTTTGATAAGAATTTCCATGCTGTAAAAAAAGACACGTGCTTGAGAAAATAGCTTTGTGCAGGCATTTCATGCTTGTGAATTAAAATAAGCTTTCAATTTTTATTGAAGTATTTTAAGTTGCTCTCATCGAGTACAACAGAACGAATTACAGCATATTCAAAATCAGAACTTAAAATTGAACAGCTCAGCATTCACCTTCTCCCTACCTGGAAAGTCAAGTTGTTAAAGCTAACCCCTGCTTCTCGGGCAATATCACCAAGTACAAAAATTGGGCAAAATTTATCCTTTGGGTGATCTTTATTCCATCGGCAACTTGACAATTCTGAATCATTGTGGTATGTGCCAAAAATGTTCCGTCTGAAATACACAATGTGAGACAAAACTTTTTTTTTCAATCTTACAAGAACGGCAGTTCTGCCTTTTTTTCTTTCCCCTTGAAGAGAGCGTGAATACAAGTCACCAAAAAGCACCAGTTCCTTTTTAAAACATACACAAATCTTACAATTAAATCAAAGATATGAATACCTCTGCTGCAATTTGATTGAATTCAATTCCTGCACCCTGAACAATTGTGTTCAGTTTGAAAATAGGACAAAATTTGTCGCGAGAGCTCTCAGGATTGTAGTTGCACCTGCTTAAATAAGCGTCATCTTCATTTTCTGGCAAGTTTCGCCTAGCCGTGTAGAGAGTGAGCAAAAGAAAGTAGAATAATTCATTACATAAAATGATAAATGCTTGATAGTATTTCTCGGTATCATTCATTTATTCAGCTGTAGTTGTGGAGGTACATTATAGTCCCCCTTTTTTTTTTTTCAAAATGGGGTTTATTGACATTTTGATATAGCAACATGCTTTGTTATGGAATTGTTTCATCAATATTGGTACTTGACAATTTCTAGTCTATCAACTTTTTTTGGCTTTATTGACATGCTGACTATACTACTGAATAGATTAGAAAAAAGCATGCACAAAAAGTTGAGAGAGAAAAAAATAATATTGCTTTTTCAAAAAAATGAAAAAAAGATTTACCACACAGCAAACCAAAATCTTCTCAAGCTCATTTCCCTTGAAAAAAAAAACTATCAAGGGAAATCAAGAAGCATAAATAATTGACGTAAATAATTAAGTCAGCATAAACAATGAAATATTTTGGCATCATTGACCTCCTCGTATTTTTCTCTTCGATTTGTATTTATCAATATTTGGATATATCGACACTTCATTGATTTCCAAAAGCATGTTGATATAAATTATAATGTGTAAATATTAAGAAGTCCTCAGGTATCGTTACTACCATAACATCTTTCCTCTTCAGGTGTCAGATTTAGAGCAAACAACTTGCCACAATGGTTTTTCAATAGATTTTGTGTTGATTTTTTTTCTTGGTTAAGAATATTTCACACTGTGTTAATTTCAGTAAGCTCATTTGAAATTTATATACAAAACTCTTATTCATTCTCTTCAGCCTATATTCCTGTAACTTCTTTTATCATGTGGCACAAAAAGATTGTTGTTTTTCTATTTTTTCAAGTTTTTTTTTTTTGGCAAACAAGATAATTTGCCCTCAAAGCAACAGGTGTTTTATTGCAAAAAAAAATTCACTTAAAAAATAGATGAAACTAAAATGAAATATGTGAAAGAATGTCCTCTTCGAAGGTCGGTAATTAGCAGCCTGCTGTAAAGCATGTTATTTTTTTTTTTTTGGGGGGGGTGGGGCATAAAAAAACAAGCTCAAATCCTCACCTGGACACTCCAAACTTTGGAAACTCAATGTTGTTCTTGATAAAGACAGTGAAATTCCCAGCATCTTGAAGCACTGGTTCCTTTAGGCTCTGTAGCCTGAGGGAAAATATGCAGCTATAAAAATATGAAAACCTAGAGAAAAAGATACAACGAGCAATAAAAATTTGTTCCCTTTTCAGTTTTAAGTTTTGCTTCAATTCTCTCTGATTTACAGTTGAGAACAATTTTTTTAACACTGATCCTTCAACATCAGGAATTTGTCAAACTATTTTGCTTTCCTTGACCAATTCCATCTTCAGGTCCTTATCGTCGACTAGCTCAAACTATTATCACTGATACCTTGAATTGAATTACCACAAACATGTTGACATATCAACACATTGAAACTTAAGGGCCAATCATAAGCTAGTTGCGACCGCCTGTGTCCTAACATAATTAAAAATGCCACTACATTTCCATGTACCTGTCCACATACAGCCTCGGTATACCTGGTTAACTAAACACACTTGCCTCTAAGAGATGAGCTGATAACTAATGTGACAGTTTCTGCTTCCTGACCACAACCCAAACCAATCTTCTTTTACACACAGTCATTACGAAAACTTAAACTGATAAAGTTATTTTCCTTAAAGATGAAAGTCCAAACATCACTTTACTATACTCATTTCTTTTTCCCCAATTGATTCCAGGATACAGGGCTGGACTGTATTCTTTCAAATATATGTGTAAAAGTAAAATTCTCAAACATAAAGTTCTCTTCTTACAACTGTGCATTTGGATCATGTTTGAACCTTAAGACTTTTAAAAATTAAATTATAATCTTTGTCGGTAGCCAAGATATCACAACTGATAGAGAAAAAAGAGCAAAATCTGCAGAAATATAGTTTCACTAATACCAGTGAAGCCCTGATTACGCCAATAATAAATTCAGTTACTACGCTGAAGGTCCTGAGTTTAATTACCATTTTGACCATATCTATTCATTTGCCACAACGAGTACCCAGTAACAATGAGGTGTCTGGATCTCTAAGAACTTGATACTGTGAATGAGGTTAAAAAGGCAAAAACAAACTACCACTACATCAAGAAAATGTTATACCTGAAAACGTGTCACTGTTTTATAGAAGTGGCTTTAATACTGAAACTGAGAATGCTTGTAAATGATATGAAAATCTGTGATGACAGCCACTCATATAAGGTTGACAGTGAGTTCTTGTTTGGAGAATAACTGTGACATATTTGTATCAATTGAATTATACAAAAGAATGGATTAAACCCCAAATTTAAAGATGCAAGGCAGGGTAGAAATACCACAGGTTGCACAAACAATTAAAAAATTTCAGGCAAAGGTTTTTTAAATCTTTGAAATGAATCATATAAAACCTGTGTAAAAATTTTATCATCACATTTTGTGTCTTGAAACTTACATGTCGTCGTTTTCTACAGGGCACCAGCCATAAATCTCACATACTTTAGTCCCATTAAATTTGGGGAAGTCAGAATCTACACATTTTCCTGTGAGAGGGCCTGAAAAAAAGACACAAGAAATTAAAGCCAAACTTCTGAAAACTTAAATGCAGCTTACTAATAGTACTTAAATGATCAATTAGTAGAAGAAAAAAAACAGGACATGTGTCTAACTTACTCTGGTTGTCTTCAATGTATTTGAATTGATTATTGATTGAAGAAAGAAACTCAAGAAAAACTATGTGATATGTATTGTTAGAAATATATGACGTCAAGTTCACACTGTGTTCTGAAGCACTAAAAATACTCTAACAGAATATCCAGCCAAAATATCAGCGTTTCAGAATCAGTACAAAGACCTATTGAAAAATTTAAATAAATGTGTTGTCACAATGTGGAATAGTAATCATGCCGATCATAGACACAGAGTGTAACAGGGTTGGGACTGTATAGAAGGAGATGGTTCCAATGCAATCAACACAACACAAAATGTTAAAGTTTCCAAGCTATTAAAGGATAATTAACTAAATGGATGTAGAGCGTAGTTTTTAAACAACAATTATAGTAAATACATGTTACACTAAACACTAATTAACAAGATTTACAAAAATGAACCATTAAAAGGAGTAAGTGAAACCAAAAAAAAAACAATGAAAGTTAATGAACCTCAGAAATCAGTTGTACTACAACAGGTTCCTAATTAGTCACGTTACCCTCTCAACAGAGTTGCAACCTCCAGTCACACAAAAGATTACACTTATATTTACTATAACGGAGTCAATAAGTGTCTGTGAGCTTGTGCTGTTTCTCTAGGTGTTGCGTCAAGAAATGTGCGTACTTGTAATCCATAAATCCAGCTTGGTCAGTACTTCAAATATAAGATTATATATGGAAATCTCCACATCAAAGTGCTCATTGGAGTTTCAAATCAATTATTTTTTTCAAGATGTTATAGTCACCTTAGAATTAGTGGCTTTAAAATGTTCTGTCCTTTGAAGTAGTTGTCCCAGCGCTGGACACACACACACTAAGTGATCGCTTCTTGGTACAATATATCTTGCTTTTGGCTTTAGCCCGGCCTAATACGGCTCTTTCACAGAGCTGATAGAATTTACAAATTAAATACTTATAACAGTGACTCAATAACAGAGAATCTTCAAGTCTATGTCCTCCTTGTGAGTAACCTAAGTCTTCTAGTATGTCTAGCTAAAACTGCCATGAGTAGACAGAGTCCTCGTGACTTCTCTGTCAAAGATTAAGACAGGTCTTGAACGGAACACAGTAATCGCTACTGCTGCTCTGATGGAATGTTTAGAAACCCTCCTTAATTTATACCAAATAAAATGTTTACATCCTTATCCTTTTAAGACATTTTACATCCCAATTTCATACAAGGTAATGATGTACTTCAACCTGTAATCTTTACCTCCAATTAAATATTTTTGGTCATGGTCACCTAATGTGTGCAGGAGAATGTTTGTAAATCAACGCAAAACATTCACAGTTTCTATGGACCACTTTAGCAGGAGAAATGATGCGTCCAATCCTATCTGATTGTGCACTTCTTCGGCATTGTTGCACCCCAGCGCAGCCTCTTCTTCTAGCAAACTTATCACCTTATTAATCTAGATACAGCACAGATGTTAACATAAAACTTATCGGTTTGCGGCCTTAAAGGTGGGCTATTACAATCTCCTTACTTTACAAATTTCCCCATGCAAAAGATCAAGTTAGGAGATTTGTTAACAGAAGAGCTGAGACTGTTCCATAATCTAATTCTCAACCATAATCACAGACCACCTTTGCTCTAGCATCTTCAAATCATATAAATTTGAAGAATTTCCCTCACACTCACCACTGCCTTTTAGGAAAGCAATTCCTTTTCGGCGCTCACAGTATTCATCGCTGTCACATTGGATATCATCTACAGTGGGATCCTGGAGAGAAAGAGCAACATATCAGACAGAGATATTTGAAGAAAAAAAAACGGGGACCAGAAGGGATCATAGAGACAAATTAATCTTGAAGAGCAGAAGGGGATGAGGAGAAATGTGTGGAGGTTTGGGTAGAAAAAAGCTATATATAAGAAAAAATTTTTATTTGAAAGAAAAAGAATGTATGCATGTGATGTGTTAAAAACTATTTTTCCACTACTTTCACTTTTATAATATGCTTGATCATAGGATAAATAGAGAGAGGTTTTAATGTTGATATTAGTGCTTATTCTAATATAACTATTTAAAATTTGTATAATTCCCTAAAAGTTTGAACGTCATTTCATTCCACAAAATTGTACATTAGTGGCCACATTAATATTCAAAGAAACAGCAACACAGTTTAGACACCTATTACCATTTTTTAGGGAAAGAAAATTTGAGATTCTGAAAACATATAAAACAATGTTTATTGAAAAAGTATAAGTGTATGTTTTTTACCATTTTCAATCTATCACAGAAAACAGAAATATCTGCCTTTCCTTCATCTGAGAACAGACAGGGAAGAGTTGAGGGAATGATATTTAGGTAACCAACCTTACTGTGCCAAGTCTGCTCAAACTTGTGACGGAAGTTACATGAAGCCTTAGCAAGAGACTCAAAACCAAAGGAGTATTGGTATTAATTTTAAAAATTCTTTGTGGTTCACATTTACCATAAGATACCTTTTACCATTTATTTATGGGGCTCTCAAAAAGCTTTCAATACAGCTTGTCTACATGGAGAGGATGTGTTTAAATTAAACAATGCAAGATTTGTCAGCATATAATATAAAATAATCTACACCCTGACATAATTAAGATGAAATCTGAGCATGATTTTTCAAACACCTAATCAGTGAATGAAAACATAATATGCTCACCTCAGGACATGTCTTCTGAGTTTGAGTAGGAGTTGGAACCACATTTGTCATCACAAAGAATGCATTGCTCTCCTGAAAGTTTCAAAGGAATTAAGCTGGTGAAATTATGCATTGACAACTCTAAACTACAATCAAAGTATGGGGCTCATTATCTTGAATTTTTATTCAATTAGAACTATTTTCAGATTAACACTTCTATTCTTCTTTTGGAGTGCATATTGATAAATATATTTGGATTTAATTTAAAATTGCATTTTTTTCTCTTTTTGGGTTTGAAATATCCAATCTGGACTGTGAAGTAATCAGTGTAAATCAAGCAAAAGTCACATATTAAACATGTTGAGTTTTTAAATTTTCTGAAAGATAACTTCTTGCCCTTCAAAAACTGGAAAAATGTAACTTTTGTAAGTAAATTTTTTTTTTCAAAGCAAATAAAATTGGTCTTCTACATAGCAGATTTTCTTTTCAAAGTGTCCAAAAGGTTTGGGTGCCTTAAGCTTGATCTAGTATCTACCCTTGTTGTCACTTTGCAAATAGTCCTAATTTTTGTCTGATGTCAGAAATCCTAATTTAAAGAAGCATGGTTATAAGGAAGTAGTTATTCCTCAATTTCTTCTTACACTTGTTACAGGCCTACTTAACTCAACATCGCTCGACTCTATTTTTAGCCAAGTCGATTATTTTTGTTCTAGGCCCCTCCCCCTTTGTATAATATAAATGCACACACTTCTTCATAAGTACTGAAGATCTGGCTTACAATTATGTGAAATGTGTCTGCGTGCAATCAACAGTGACCACATTTCCACAGGTCAGTTTTTGTCTGCAGAACAATAAGTAAACAAAGTGCTGGGGGTGAGACCAGTCCTTCTATGGCTATCATTATTGCCATCTAATGAGTTCAAGATGGTCAACCGAAAGCTTAAGCTGATTAGCCACCCTGATATCTGACATTTTCCGACAGAAACTAAGTGTCATCAATGTTCTGCTGAGTTATTTCCAAGGGAGAAAAGGCTTTATCCTTTGCGAATTAACAACCATGACAACGATTGCCAGTTGCTCTCGGGTAAAAAATACAAAGCTCAACAATAACATTATTAAGGAATTATTTGATCAAAGAGGCTGGAGTACCTTAAGAACGCTGACAAAAGGAAGAGCAGATATATTGGAAAGGGAGTGTAAGGAGTGTGGCAATGATTTAGAAAAGCACTCATTAATAGGCTGCAATAGCTGTCTAAGTTGGGTTTACATAAAGTGCCTACAGTTGTTTATTGCGCATTAAACTGAAAACTGGTTTTGTGCTACTTGTAGTTGTAAAGAAAGTCACCAATAATGCCTCACTATCATCGTTTTAGTGCTGTAATACATCTTTATTGTTGAGCATTAACTTTGGATTTTTACAACAGTTTCTAGAAGTAAAGGGGAACTAAAAATTGGTTGTTGAACACTGTGAATATAAAGAACTTGAACATGTATTTGTTAAAAATAAAGAGAGACCTATATATAATCTCTGAAACCTAGAAATAGGCCACAACTTATTCCTACATCTGGGACCACGATAAAATTAAATGGCTTTATCTAAGGGAGATCGTGCTATAGTCACTTTGTTTATTTTCTATTATAACGACTTGCACAGAACTCAGTTTTTCACCTAAGTCGATGTCATTGATTAAATGACAGGAGATCTACTCCCAAGCAGATTTGCCAATTGCCTGTATTTCAAATCAGCCTAACTCTAATGTCTTCCTAGAGAAAATGAAATATTTTCATGCAAGTTTCAACTATAGACAGGAATAATCCTGTGAATAGAAATTAATCAGGCATAAGATATATATTATTATAGTGTTTCCTGACCTGTGGTGGTACAACATAATCTGCTACATCCCATGTCCTGACTCCTATAGAGGGAATGTTGCTGTCATTAGAGAAGATGATGCCTTTTAGCTTGGTAGTTACAGCACTTTGAACCTTGTCTGTCTCCTGGTAGCCTTTCTTGTAAACAATCACATACCTTTATATAGAATAATAAGTACATGTCATTTTGTTTCAAACACAAAGTTGATGCTCTTTTGATTAGGTTGTGACAAAAAGTTGTAAATCCATCTTCAGTGATTTATGGACAAATTATTTTCGGGGAAAATATAAATAATACAAAATAACACTGTAATAATGGTTTGTTGTTGTGATATATCTTATCTAACTAAATAAAAAGCTTCTAATGAAAGACTCCTTTATCATTAGCATTAGGGATAAGTACAGTGGAACCCGGATTTTTATTTAGATTGTACAGATTTACATCCGTCCTTTTTGGATCCTTATGAGGCTTATCTAATTTAGATATACTCCAAGTGTTGTGAGTTCAATCTTAGTATTTATATTATAGAGAGATGAGCTAGTGCGAACTGTTAGCAATCAAAATGATCAGGAAGAAAGAAAGCAAAGGCAAAGTAGATCCACCTGGATTATCAATGAGAAAAAGGGAGAAAGGGGGAGCAAAGGATATATGGGGAACAAATTTTGTAAAAATGAAAATTTATGAAGTTAATCATAATCTGTCAGATAAAACTAAAAAAGCATGTATGTGGAGGGGGGGATGGGGGGAAAGGGTGATTAGAACAGTGATTGAGGTAAAAATATGTATTTAAACTACTTTTGTGTTTTAAAAGAGGGATACATCTGTAGATAATAATACAGGAAAAATTAAGTTTAATCGCAGACAACCTAGTGTGAAAGCTAGAAATAATGTTGTTTTTGGAAGTAAGCCGACTTGAATGTTCCTTTGTGGTACATGCTGTTGGGAGAGGACACACATCCAAAATTTAAAGTCATTCCTCTAGGTTCTTATTGTAGACCTTTTGTAACCCAGCTACCTTCGACTCTAGAGTGCTTTGATGTTTATAGTATCCAATATGCAGGTCTAAATTCAATTTGGATGATAATTTAAATTTAGGAAAAAATATTTTCGATTGAACATTAAAGTTGGGGAAGAGTTGGGTCTCTAATTTTCTGAGGGTCTTTATATATAATAAAGATCTCTAGAGATCTAGCCGAAACTGTGTACAAATTGAAACTAAATCAGTCACCATTTGAATAATTGATCTAAAAATCTAATTGGGTTTATAATCTAAATACAGACCTAGTCTAGATTAGATCAACATGAATCTAGCTGGGTAGGATCTAGATCTAGATTTAGATTAGATCTAAGTAAAAATAGTACTTTAGTAGGATCTAGATTCTAGATATAGATCTAAATCGCTTAATAGAATGCAGTAGAGTAGTTTTAGCTCTAGATCTAGATCTATGCCTCACCCAATAATATAGCCTAAGATCGTCAGTTGAATAAGTCGATTTATGAGGCCAACTTTTTTACTTCTGATGTGAGCTATGCGTGGGGTGTCATATTCGAAAAATACTGAAACCGCAGATCGTACAACACTTGAACACGAAGCCATCTTATGTCAAGCTCACGTTTACCTACAACCGTCTCACGTTTACCTACAACCGTCACCCGGCCTTAGCCTATCCTTAGTGAATCATTTTTATCAAGACAGTTTGAAGACACCAACTAAAATCCATCAGCCGCACCAAATCAATGTAAAAATCACATGACAAAAAAAAAATTGGGCGAGATAAGACAGCGGTTCTCAAACAGTAAAATGCATAAGCTTAAACCCTAAAGATGAGATTTATTGTGTAGGCCTAGGCCTAATTAGTGTGAAATTTTTCGGATGAAAATCAATCTAATCCTATTCTCAAACTCGTTCCAAAATATCAAGGCTTAGTCATTTCCTTAGGTTTTCACTGAGAGGGTGTTTTGTCTATACTGAGAACCGCTGCTTCGTGCTTCCTAGAAAATGAATCTACGGATACGAGTAATAACTTGAGGGGTATCGAATACCGATGGTAGCAGATCACAGACTGTAGCAGATTCATGAGTATGCCGTGTGGTTTTGAATTATATCAGTGAAAAAGATGTTCCCGTTGTGTTCTGCTTTTGTCTAGATCTAGATGAAATAAATCCAAAAAATATAATCTATTGTGGGTGTTACTTCTTGATCATTTTCATACCGACAAGGCAGAGAATCTAGAAATTTTTGGTGTACCGGGTATCTAAGAAAGTTTCAAACAAGAAATAATGGTCCGACCATCAGACCCAGATCTGAAAAGTAGGCCTAAGCCTATTTTGCATAAACCTTTGGGAGGTGTCCAGTTTGCCACAGTCCCGGTTTGTCACAGTTTATCATTTGGAGGGCCCAGTTTGTAACAGTTTATCATTTTGAGGGCCCAGTTTGTCACAGTTTATCATCTGGAGGGCCCAGTTTGTCACAGGCCTGCACCAGGAGGACGGGATTTTGTATGTCCGTTCTTTGGTGTTGTCAAACCACATATACCCCCCTCGTTTTGCGTTTAAACCAATAAATGGTCTCAGAAATTTTCAATTGTGTCCGTTTTTATCAGAATTAATGTTTATGTTATCAAGAGTTTGACAAAGTTTGTTCTCCCTCTTGATTAGCCGAATTAGGCTTTAGATGATTACTTTGCCATCTTTTGTTAGACTAATCAGAGGTACACCATAATATACAACTACTTTAGTTTTATGTTGATACAATATTTTTGATGGACTACATAAATTTAGGTCCTTTAATTTATTGTGTTCCTTATCTCCAGTTGCAATGAACATGTTTTTTTTTTTCCACAATTCAAACTGTTTTGATCTGTATAATGTCTTGAAACAAGACGCGTGAATAAAATAGCTTTATTGTTTGATATAATTATGTGAACGTAATGTTGTTAACATGCGATAATAAGAATGGAAAAAACAAAGAAAACAGGAAAAGTTCTTGTAAATTAAAAAATAAAGCGGTGTTCAACTTTTACCAGCATTTTGTTCTAAAAATTACCGAAATACCGGAACCCTAAAAATACACCGTAATGTGAAACTACTCGAATCTACTTTTGTATGCTCTAGATCAACTTGTGAAATACCGAAACTACGCTGGCCTCGCCTCAATCGATTGCCAATCGGTCAGGATGGAGACTGCCGCCCTGTTCCTCATACCTTCAAAGAGGCTAAAATAAAAACATCTAGTCTCACTAAACTGTAATACAATGTAGTTTATACTTGCTCTGGCATCTAAACCCAAAGCTGTAAAGTTTCAGATAGCCTATGACACCATGCAAAACCTATATTATGTCTACTTTCTTCACCGATTGCTTATGAAGGGACGAGTTCTGTTTAGATGGTTGAAACATGCGGTTGTGTTGAGTCAACCAAACAAGTCATTGCGGATGTTGAGTTGCCATAAAATCTTATTTGCCCTTGAAAAGTGCAACCCATATGTTTAAAAAGAGTCAAAACCTGCAACTCTATACCCGAAGAAAACCCGTTGTGTTGAGGTCGAGGCATATGAATTTGAAATAAAACTTAAACATATTTTATTGCATACTTTTCTGTGTATAATGTGTCTTAAAATAACATACCGGTAGGCCTACTTTGTTTTCAAAATTTTACTCTCGATTCTCACTATAACCTAAAATAATAAACATTATGTATTCGTTAGGTTTTCGGTAGTAAATCCGTTTGAATGGCGTTTATGTACAAATTTTCATAGGCTTCATGACAGCCTATGGTATTTTACGTTCCTTGAAATTGAATGAACTAGCTATGGCAGCCCGTGCTTCGCATAGGTAGGCCTAATTGATTGGGTACATGTTGTAGATACCACCGACTTTATCAAACTTGATACCACCAACTTTTTATTTCTCCCTTCCGTGATCTCTTTCTGCCACCTCCTTAAACTTTATATCTTTCTCACCCCCAATCCAGTTTTCCCATTTTAGTGACCGCCCCCTCCCCTCGAAATCTCTGTTTCCACCCTAGTCCCTCTATTATAGTCTGGAAAGAATAAAAAATTATTGTACATTGTTATCTCTTTCTTGTGCTTTTCATTATAATTTCTCCTTGCCTGAATCATCCGTTTTTATCAGTAATTCTCTCTGTTTCAGATGCAAACGTGAGGGTTTCCCTCTCCCCTCTGTCTGTCTGTCTGTCTGTCTCTGTC
Organism: Elysia marginata; assembly: GCA_019649035.1. Classification (NCBI taxonomy): domain Eukaryota; kingdom Metazoa; phylum Mollusca; class Gastropoda; family Plakobranchidae; genus Elysia; species Elysia marginata. The sequence continues at coordinate 468,354 of BMAT01002734.1, read as the reverse complement.
CCTCTGTCTGTCTGTCTGTCTGTNNNTCTCTCTCTCTCTTTCTCTCTCTTTCTCTCTCTCTTTCTCTCTTTCTCCATCTTGTCTCTCACTCAATCCTCTTTTCACCTAGATCTAGATCTAGCTTGATGCGGGCTTTTAGATAAAGCTTTTAGATCATCTATATATGCCATTACATGAATGATATAAGCTAATGGCCAGCAAACAAAACAGTGTATTTGTTAAAAAAATTCTAGATTTTATTTATTTTGTTCAATAAGCTTTTCGCCCCATTTGCCATTTCAACAGAAAAGAGGAATCATGGCTTGAAGCTTGACAATAATTCAGGCACACCCGTTTCAAAGAAGAATAAAAATCTAGATATCTAGGTCTAGATCAACATGTCAGTTTATAATTGTCAGCGAGCCTAGAGCCTTATTCGAAATCTAGAACACAAACATTGGTAGACATTTTCATTCATAAAGTCTATTTTTTCCCAGCTGCATTAGCTTAAAATTTTGCATTAGCGATGACGCGCAAAGCATGATGAAGTAAAAACCATTCATAAAATCTACCATTGTTTGAATTTGCGTTTGGCACTGTAATCTTTCATCGTGTAAAAAATTTACTAACACCAGCGCAACACGTCATTTCATGAACGCATTTCGACGTTCAAGTAAAACCCAAAATAAATTTAAAATGGAGAAGGTTGGTTGCTTGTTTGAATTTTAACGTCTCTTTTAAACTACAAGGTTATATCAGAGACGGCGCTTGGGACAATTGAAAGCGTGCTGCCACACTGTGATGTAAGGAGCGCTTGCACACACCACACCCAATCACATTATCCTGACACCGGACCGACCAGACTTAGCACTAAATCCATAATGCAAGACACTAGAAGGATCAGCTGCTAATACCGATTTTAAAGTCCTTGGTTTGACTAGGCCGGGGATCGAACCACGTACCTCCCGATCTCTGAGCGAGTGTCACAGACCATTCAAAATGCCCTCTTACATTAATTTAGTGTGATTTGAAATGGATAGGCTAATTTTCCCACTTTTTAAGCTACCGGTATCACAAAAAAAGCCTTTGCTGGCTAAAAGTTCACCTTTCCTTCCATTATGATAAGATAAGAAAAGACAGAAGAAAGAAGAGACTGATTGGTAGATCAAGAAGTTCACCATGGGCGTGCAGAAACGGGAGTAGAAAAAGAAAAGTGGGATCGTGTGTGAATAGACCATGAGGAAGAATGAGCGAGATCAGATGGGTGAAAATAATCAAAATATAAAAAAAAAGGTGAGAGTTAAAAATTCATGAGCTCTTTTTTTACAGAAAGAAAAGAAGTCTTATCACATATATAGATTATTTCTCAGTTTGGTTAAACCAAAGATGTTACTGAGTTAAACCTACTAGAAAGAAATAACAACAGACTTAGGTCTAAACGTTAAAAATGTTTAGAACAAGATAATGAGATAATTTGGCATTTATTTTTTAAGAAATCATAAAGATCTGAAAGGCCTATAGGTGTGCTATAGTAAGGCATTAATTGTGTTTCAGCAAAGCTCGCTTCGCACATTCAAAGCCAACTATAATACTTGCGTTGTGCAATTAAAATCTAGATAGAGCATGATATGGGTATAAAAAACAAAACATGCAACGGAAGAAAAAAGAAAAAGGCCAAGAACCAGTTTTTGATACGTGCTGACCTCGCTAGGCTCGATTTCGAGATAGTCTTTTCTTCAGGTCTGTAAACTCTCTCTCTCTCTCTCTCTCTCTCTCTCTCTTTGTCTCTCACAAGTGGAGACTCAGCTTGCTCAACACCAGCATAGTATCTTATAATGCGTAAAAATGGGATCAGAATGTGTTTACAATGAGACAATCTTTAAGGCTGGTACCGGTATGTCATATGCAAAGGATAAAAATATTTGCATTTCCCTCTATAAACTCTTTGAGAAAATTCAATTCAGTATGCCAATTTTACTTCCATATGTTTGAAATGGGGAGAAACCACGTGGCTTGCAGTGAATTCCATCCATGTTTCCTTTACCCCCTGTATGTAGCCTATACTTTCTTGGAAATGCACGTAGGCCTACTTGAATATTGTTTTCTACTTCAGCTAAATTTCATTAATAGCAATTATATACAGGTACAAAACTGCTTACAAATTTTTTACCCCAATTTGACATTTCTCTAAAAAAAATATATGCCTCTTTTAATGTTTTAGACATTTTTAATTTGCTTGATCCTCATCATCAACGTCATCATCATCGTCATCATCTCTCTATCCGTTATCATGTGTAATAACAATTTTTAAGAATTCACATGCTATCAAAATGTTTATCGTAACTGTGCTTAGCTTGCAATTAATTGCTTTTTAGTCTCTACAGTTTCTTTGATTGTTTCAAGATGTTATATTTTTTAAAAAAACAACCTGTTTGCATTTAACGGCCAAATGAAAAAGGGCACTGTGCCTAATTTGCTACCGTTGTAAAATAAAAGTCAATTCAATTCTCCTTCTCTCTCTCTCTCTCTCTCTCTCTCTCTCTCTCTCTCTCTATCCATCTATATCTCTATCTATCTGTCTATTTATCTATCTATCTGTCTGCCTATCTATCAGTCTATTTATCAAACTATTTATCTGAGTACTCTGCCAATCGTGTTATTTTATGCCAAAACATAATTTATGATATCTATCTTTTGTATCTATTTATCTACCAATAATTATAGTAATCTCTATCTCTCTCTCTCTGGCGTCTTTATATCTCACTGTGTTTCTATTTCTAATGCCAATTCTTCCTCTTTATCCCTTTCTATGTTTTGTTGTTCAACTTCAACTATTTTTTATATTTCTCCGTTGACTTTTTTTGTCTGGCTTCTCATTAAAACTCATGGAATTTTTAGCATTATGTTTTTATAATAATGCTCACGTTTCTCATAATCAATTCTCTTCGCTGGCAAGTCATTTTGGGTGAATCTGCGACAAAATTGATAATTATTTTTGTGTCAACATGAAGTAGGTTTTCTAGAGCTGAGGAAAACATTCCTCGCCTGGAGTCCAAAGGCCCTGGATTGTTATTAGTACTGAAAAACCAGCTCGGTACGGGCAATGGTTCTGACAAAAATCTACCACGTGAATCTTTTTATTGGTGTGGGATTGTGTATCAAAAGTGTTCAAAGAACATTCTATTTAATTTTAAGCTTCGCACTATTGTTTTTTTTTTCTTTCGTGACATAAAAGGGGGTGCGCAATTTATAGGAAGGCTGGGACGATTAAAAGTAAAAATTGCGACATCCGACTCATTCACCCTGGAAGTTAAAAATTTGTCTTCCGACAAAGGAAAATGAGTCGGAACTCGGAAATCCTTATTTGAGAAATTGCCTTTCAAGATTGTCTTTTTTTTCTTTTTCTCCACATTCTAACTCAATAAAAGTTGTAACATCTTTTTTTACAAAACTTCGATCGTTTTACTTTTTCTTTTTTTTTTTTTAAACTTTTGGAGCTCATGATTTCATACTTGGCCTTCGCAATAACTCCAGACGACATATGAGACACAGAAATACAGAAGAGAATCGCTTTGTCCTGAGACATATTCACCAAGATCAAGTCCATCTTTATAAAATATATAAAATAAGTAAAAATAAGGTAGGACTAGGCTTCAATGTGTATAAATATATATATATATATATATATATATATAAAACTCAGCATCAAAATCAACACTCTGACGAAAGGCCTCGAAAGAAGACTTGAACCAACAGAAATACGGTATATGAGAGAAAGTATATGAGAACATCATGGACTGAAAAGAAGTCAAACGAAGAAGTAATGGAAATGGTCGGATACAATAGATCCCTACCGAAAACCGTCAGAAAAAGACTATAAATTTTTTTGGCACGTAAACAGAGCTGATAAAATAGAAAAATGAATATTGTGTGAAAAAATGTCGTACCAAAAGCAGAGAAAGACAACGCACAAAATCTGCAGACAGCGTGAAATAGTGAAAAGCAAGGCAACGTAACACATCGGGAAAACCGACAACAGAGATTAATCGAAGGCCATGTCTGCAAAGACTTTACATGAAGTAAAAGCATTACATTATCTTTCAATTTGCTTGTTGCTTTTGCCCATAACTATATTATATAGGTAATTTGTTAACTAAATATTTTAATTCCATTCATCAAATAACTTAAGGATTTACTCCAGTTGGCATTTAAAAAATAGGCTAGTATGCACGTTAAAAATAGAAGAAGAAAAGACAAAATAATAATAATTATACTTAATAAT
>BMAT01002734.1:425434-436168 GCA_019649035.1 Elysia marginata | reverse complement strand
TAGAAATACCAATACCGTCATCTATGTAACGGTAGTAGAACTCAGGCTTAGGACCCTGGTAGCGGTTTACCATTTGCCATTCCAGATAACCCATGAAGAGGCAAGCATAACTAGGGCCCATTTTAGTTCCCATGGCCACGCCACTGATTTGGTCAAAAAACTCCCCCGAAAACTCAAAAGAATTCAAGGTCAGTACCAATTCAGTCAGTCGAACCAACGTATCCGTACTGACTACAGGTGAAGTGCGGGTGTTAAGAAAATGCTTGACGGCTGTGAGGCCATCAGCATGAGGGATTGATGTATACAAAGATGTAACATCAAGTAAAAACAAATGGATAGGCTGATTGGTCGGGAGAACTATCTTTGAGAAAATATTAAGAGCATGGTTCGTGTCTTTGATGTATGTCGGTAATGACATAACCAAAGGTTGAAAAACAGAATCCAGTTAGGATACAATGATGAAACAGTGTGTGTGTTTGTTTTTTAAAGCGAACCCCACATTTTATAATGAGATATTTGTTTATAGTGTAAACGATAGAAATCGTTCTATCTTTTTGAAAATTGTTTATCTTTTGCTCTTATTGAGTCTAATTGATAACATTTTTAGGTTTAGCTCTGAGTACTGAATTTCTCACAAAGGGACTCACTGACAATTAGTAAATAAAAGCAGCTTTTACAAAGATATTAGTACTTTTAAAATGATTTTGGAGAGGATCAAAGTATTTCTCACAATTTCCAAAATAACAAGGCCAACTAAAAGGCACGATCATTAAAATTTTACTTTAAAAAAAAATGCCAATTTTCTATGTTGATCTAACCAAAAACTGGGTAGATAACTTACATGTTTGCGCATCTTCTCATCCTGCGCCTGCTGTTTCATCTGCTGAATCTCCATAGAGTCAGGCTTGCGTCTGCGCATGTATAGGGCATGGTTCCCCACACACAGCTCTAAAATCTGATACACATGATAGAGGTTTAGGGTTTCAATTTTCATAGGTATATTAGGCATACTGGGAGGAATGTTATTTTAAGAGTCAATGAAATATTCCGAACCTGAATTGTAATTTTAATCATTACAGAAATACAAAAAAAATTACCTTAAAAAACCCCTTACCAATTCATTTATCCTAGGTTTTGGTGCATAAAAGGCAAAATCTGGTTCTTTCTTCCTCACATTCTTTATGGTGAACTGAAAATTTGAAGGAAAGAAAATTGACTTTAATCATCAAAAAATGGTGTCAAACATCAAAAGAAATCAAAACAATGTGAAGAAATTTAATAACATTAATGACCCTATGGAAATAAAGGGCAGTAAAAGCATTAAGAATGTAGAATAATGATATATGGAAACGGATTAACAGCAGTAGGAAAAGAGAGGACTGGAAAAAGAAGGTAATGAACAGAGAGTTTAGATGTCAAACTTCTAACCTAAATTATTTTCTTTAAATTCAATTCTGAAAAAAGTGAATGTATACTTTTTGTTCTTATTTAAAAGTAAGGGGTACTAAATTTTGACCAACTCAATTTATACCTTTTTATCTTTAAAAGAAATATTTTTGATTTCGCTCCATGGGAAAGCAACTTTTGGCGTTAACCGATTCTCTCTGTCGTAAACTCCAACACTGCGAGAATCCACACCAATCCACAAATCAGTGTTTTTCTTATTCTGCAACAACAACAACAAAAAAACATAACAAAATAAATACACAGTATTTTCATATTTAATGATATTTTCTTTTTTAAAACTATGCAGTACTTTTTCAAAGGAAATTTAGAGCATTCTACACAAATCAAATTCTAGTTTCACATGCAATAGTGTTTATATTTGGAGAAAGACACATAAAAAGGTATTTTAAGAAATTGACATTTCTTCACGGTGAGCATTTATCAAAGTTTGGCAGGGGGGGGGGGGGGGCAGTTAAACTCCCAACAATTTAGTGTCATACAAAGTCACATAATCCCAAATTACTCACTTTGATTTGAAAGTAATTGACACCATACATCTCCAAGTCCTGGGCAATCTTCAGGTATTCCATCTCTGCTTCATCACTGAAACAGATAAAATTGTACAAATTTTTATATACCTTTATTAACAGAGGAGAGTAAGATCCCTAGATATCGGTAATCTTAATAAAGGAAGTCATACAACTTATTTCACTGTTCTACAGAAGAAAAAACAATGTAAAAAATGTTCAGCCTATATTGCAGCTTCATCAGTAAGACATTCTAAAGCATTTTGCATTTATTTTGACCAAACAAGGAATATACTTTTTGTACTGTTGCTTTTTCCAATCAAAACACAAAATCACTCCGTTCCTTATTGTGTAGCAAGCCAAAACAATCAATGAAAAATGTTGATTTTGTCATGTGACCAAAGTGTAGACCTCCAAATGTGAAAACTCAAACCATTTCAGTCAACATGTGAGTGATAGCTTAGATCAGTTTGCTTCGGCTGCTGTGACTTGCAAACCATGTAAGTCTGATGGTTTTTCTTTTTCTTGTAAAACAACAAACAAGACATACACAGTTTGCAATTTTCACCAGAGATATAATTACAATGTAAATACTGACTTCAGAAAAATGCGATACTTGAAGAGAAATGGCTTCACAGATCTATTGAAAGGTTAGGAAATGTTCACCTTGTCATTCCTCGTCTTTCAGCATACCAGAACTTTATCTTCTCCTCCCACATAGCTGGTGTCATCTAGAAAAACAGCAGTTCAGTACAACATGGTAAAAAGAAAAGTATGGGGAAAGAACTTACACTAAGAAAAAACAATTAAAATTAAATTCATGAAAAAATTAACCAAGCAATAATCTGTGTTGTAAAATATTTGAAAAGAGTTGAATCAGAACGATAAATCTGAGCCTAATAAACCTACCAAAGATTTTTTTTTCTTTCTCACCCTATTTCTTTTCCTAGCATTGAGAGATTGCTTCATAAGAAATGGACTGAAAAGTTTTATACAGTTAAGTCCATATAACTAAAACCTGGAGAATTTGAGTAATTTTAAACAGATAGGCTGAGACCATAATACTCCTACATGGTTGGATCCAACACTGTGTTTTATTTTGCTCTAATTTTCTAATCATTAGCCACTTAGAATGCAACAGATGTATGATGCCACATCCAACTGTGCGACATTGTTATATATACAACATTGTATGCCAACGGCACTGCTGTAACAATAAACAGTGTTGCACAGGGCACCATTTTGTTGTGACTCTCGATCTAAATCTTTAAACACTGAATTCTTAAAAAAAGACAAAGCAAATTATACTAAAATAACTGTGTTGGCCAGTGAAACAAACTCTTTCAATACAGGAGTATGTATGTATGTATGTGCAGCTAATACAGTAAGACGGTAATTCACACGTATTCAGATGAATGATTTTACTTTTCTTTTTTTTTAGTACATACTCTGATATTTTGATTTTTGGATAATTCAAAGTTAAATTTTCTTCCTAAGGGTTTCAAAATATCCTAACTGGATTATATGTTTCAACAATCACTCATGAAATCAAAATAGCAATTAGATATGCAGATTATTATGCGCTTTCAACCAACCTAGTTCCTTTAAACAGAGAGTAACAAACACATATGAAGAAAATAAAGAAGAAGTTGATGAGAGACATAAGTTTTGACAGTCCTGAGGTCAGGAGGGCGGCCAGAGTTCACAAATCACCCACCTGGTACTGATCCAGCACTCTCTGGGGAAGGAGATCGTCTGAGGCCAACATGCCAGGCTGGTAAGTAGCTTCGTCATAGTCACCGTATTTGGCCTGAACTGCAAATGCTGCTAGAAGGACAGATGCTTCTGGTGGACAGTAGATGTCCATGTTGAGGATAGACTGCTTCACCTAACATGATAAAAAAACAACATATATGTAAAAACAATATATGTCTCATGATCAGTGCAAACCAGCCAGATGTCAGAAAGCTTTACATAAGTAGATTTATTCCCGTTTTTCCTCTACATTTTAATCAAAAGAAGTTCCTGAACTTTCTGACAAAATTCTGTAATTTCACACACTTTTCAGCAGTTGGAAACTTAGAACTGGCTTTGTTAAAAAGACTGTTGAACATAAGAAAGTAAACATGTTAACAAACTCTCAATCTTGACTGAGAAAATAAAATGCGAATACTTAGGTAAAGTAGAATATGATTCTAAAATATAAATGATTTGCCAACAAATAAAAAAAAATCTGCTAAAATGAATCCATTTGCACAAAATAATCATGAACAAGGCGAAAAAAGTTTTCTTGCCAAGCTTCTTGAGAAAACTCCCTATATCAAACGAAGAAAAAAAACACTAAGAGTTCATCTTTTTTTCTTTTTCTTGCTTTTTTTTATTTCAATAATTGTTTAATATACTTTTAGACAACTATGAAAAGTCCAATAATGATTGAAAGAATTAAAGTGTATAATTATCCATGACAACTTCAATCAATTTTTTATCTTTTAAACTTGGAAAAATGGATTGATCAACATTATAGATATCAATGCATAAATATATGAAAATAGCTACCTTAGACTATTAGGACTTTTTGTAGGACATAATGTCATCAATTAAGTCACTAAGGACTGATATATGGTTAGATGGGGATGGTACCAAGCTCAAACCTGAAGGAAGAAAAGGTGCTGTGTTATCTCCTGAACCAGTTCCTCCATCACATCCTCTGGGTAAAATTTAGCCAGGAAGGTAAACTGGATCTGAGACTCTTTGGAAACATTTTGGTCCAACACCTGAAAAAAGTAAAGAAAGAGCATTCTTATATAGCGCCTAAATGACTACTGGTTTAATTACTTTCCAGGGGTTTCCCGACAGGCCACTACAAACCAAATTACCTTCTGAACTCACAGAGGAGGAGCAATAGTTAAGCGCATTGCTCTAGCAGAAAGACAAGATCTTTGACTGCCCAAAACCAGGTACTCATTTAACGCCTGAGTGCAGAAAAGAAATGTGTGCAAATAACTTTCCTCAATGACTTAATATTGACAAGCAAAACCTGGGGCTCGAAACCACGACCATGACACCTAAGCTTTGTTCAATGACTTTGGTAGGCCTAAGCATAGGAGGACACCCCCTCAGCACTTTGTTTACTTTTTTTCACAAAACAGAGATTACAGGTACTGAAGCCACATTTGTACAATATGTCACCACTCTTGGTAGCCTCTAGATGCATGGTGCAAGCTAGAGTTGTTTAAAGGAAGCAGAAAAGTAGTTAAATTTTCTTCTTGAAAAAAGCAAAAAAAAATAACATCTATTTTTGTCAGCACTTGGTCATCTGAGGGTGACTTTGGTGCAGTGTTTATATTTCTATTATACAGAGGGGGAGGGAAGTCGAAAAAAACTCAACTTGATTGAAATTGGTATAATTATAAATAAGCATGACTGAAAAATTATGCCTTATGTGACATAGTTTTCTTTTTAATGGAAATAGATTCATCAAATTTGGCATAACGTCTTCTCAGTACCTAAACTTAATGCTCTCGAATACGCAATGCAGCTACAACATCATAACCATGTTCTATAGGCAAAATAATGATGCAGAAGAAAAACACATTTTTGAAGCAATGTGTGCTTATTGAGTTTCTGAATACAGAAAAGATTTCATCACTTACTTTTCAGTGACTAGAGAAAAATGTCTTCACTAATTCTTGCATAGATGTGAACACAATAGTGAGGCGGACAAAAAGATAAAGCAATGACGACCAGGCCAAAACAAGTCTGCAAGACAAACCTCACTGTGGTTGACTCCTCACTACAAGAGACGCTAAGCATCAGGAAAAAGTCGACCAAGTAATTGGTGAAAACCATCATAAGAAACAGCAAAAAGTTGCTGGAGTCATTAGAGTCTCTTTGGAATGGGTGCATCTTAGATTGATGGTTAATGGGGCAATAATGGCATTCTTCACTATATGGCATAATGACGCTCGCCCCCTGTTTAGTCAAAAGACTCAACGTGCCCTGGTCTGACTCAGATTCCAGGAGATCCTACCTTGGTCTCCCAACAGTTCTGCCGTGGACAAACGAAATGCAATATATCTCATATGGTTTACATTGCAGATACCGCTTTTCATTTGTCCCAGGCAGAGTTCAGACCAAGCTTCTTTGGACTCTTTTACTTTGTCTCAAGTTTAAAGAACAATTGAAATGAAACCATTACACTGATGACAATTTTTGAGACTTGTGTGTGGATGGTGTGGGAAAAAAAATCAGCTTAAATTTTTGTCAAACGTTTGCATAACTTGTTCAAAGTTGATGCATGGCTGTTGACAGAGACGATGACTATTGAAAAAATTGAGGTGGCTTCATAGAGCAAACATCCTAAGATTTCGTGTATAACTTTCGTCTGTGAAATGATTTGTTTGGAAACAGTGGTCAAATAGATATGACTTTTCAGTCATGCCTCATACAACAAAAAATATAGAATATGTAAATTTTCTCATTTTGAAAATCAGTGCGTCATTGCTCAAAGTTGAAGATTTGTATACATATACAAAACAATTTGCTCAAGCAGAAGCTTTTTCTTAATTCATTAAAAATTAAAAGTTTATATAAACTGCAGCAGGGCTTGCTGTTAAGCAGGGAATTTGAAATCTTATGCATTATTTGATGCTCCATATTATTAGGACAGCAAGTTTTACTTAAAAGACTTATCTGATTTTGAATTGGGATGTGTTGCAGAAAAGATAGAGGCAAAATAGTCTTAAATTCAAAGCATACAAAAGTTATAAGAGACAGGGTTTCAACACAAGGTCTTAACTTCTTTGCTCTGGCTTATACATTGAAATTCTATATTAATGTAAGCTTTCTGTTTCTTGCTTCTTCATAAAAGTTGAAAGTTTTCAATAATGTTTGCATATTAGCAGAAAAACCAAGTCAAAGTTGCCAAGGAGCAAATGAGGTACATTATTAAATTTTTAAAGGCTATTTGGTGTCTTTAGTCAGCCTTTGAGGTTTTAGACCTAATTTAAAACTTACAACATTTCTGCACCATATTTGATGGAAATTGCAAACAAATATGTTTTTATTTTGACTTTTGTAAAATCACTATGCTTCAGATTTACACAGTTATGAAAACCTTAAAGGCCTATATCTCAGTTTCTTGCTTTTCTACCTGGCAACCCATATCTCATATCATAGTTGAGACACCTCATTTATATAGAGCAAAATGCATTTTGCACAGAAAAGAGTGAGAAATTCATAAATACCAAGAACTGAAAACATTTAGATAGGAGGTTTGATAGGGCTTTCCTGGGCAATGGCACATGTGATTGACCTATATTTAACAACAATGGAATGAGAAGGGCATACCTTTTTGTCAAATTTAAGCCAGGCCACATATCCTTTTGAGTCAACATACTGGAGACCGAAGTACCAAGTTTCTCTGAGGCCAATAGTTCTGCACACGAGCTCAAACAGTTCTTTTCCTGTTGTCTTGGGCTGGAGAAATATATTTGCAATTTAGGTCATGGAAAGTATGTCTCACAACAAATTTTGTATATCAGACAAACATCCAAACTCTATTAATTTATCACTTAGTTGAAAATTTATCAAACTCTTAGGAGAAATTCTTTTTCAAAGCGGCCCAGATACTTTGGGTGGATCTAAGTAAAAAAGCATATTACTTGTTTTCAACTATCCTTTATTTAAATTGCACAACAAATAGACCTGTGCTTTTATTTTTTACTTAGAGAAGAAAAGTTGTCCTTTTGGATACAACAGAAACTGAAATTCTGCTACAGATATTATAGGGATGAGACAATTTTTCAAAACTAATTTTACAAAGGAAATAACTACCCTCTGCAATGCTTTAAAAAAGCCTCAACAATTTGATTGCAAAGTTCATACTAGATTCAAGCCATTTTTGTTTGCTTGCCTCAGGTAATGCATACAAATGAAGCTATACAATGCATGTTTTTTCATATCAGAATTTAGCTAAGAAAGTATGCATGGTATTCGTAATAACGATTGATATTCTAATTACCTCAATCTCAAATTCCAGCTCAGCATCCATCGTTGTGACCTTTACAGGAAGATGTTTGGCCGCCCCCTTAGAGGACTTTGTCATCTTCATCTTAGGCATGGTGTGGATCCTGGTACTAAGACTGACACTAAAACCTAAATCCTCTTATTTTCAATAAGTTTCCATTGGCAAACTCACATCTTTTCTGATAAAGAATAGACGCACTTCAACAAGAAAAATAAAACTGTGGTCAACGCTGTTCAACTTTTAAACTTTTGTTGATCTTCTTCCCTGTGATTCTCGAGCTTTACATCTGAAAACCAAAAAACTTAATCTGAGGGACGTCAAACGGTTTTGAAAAAATGTTGTATAAAAAAATGGCATCCACACACACTGTGTAATAAAGAATATATGGATAAAAAAACCTGAAAAACTTGAAATTCTGCGTCCCAGTACTCTTAAAAAATCTTTGCTTTGTAGCAATTATCACTGGACCTACCTGAATAAAAACACATTAGAATCTAGTATTCTACACATTAAAATTAAAGTTTCAAAAGTGTTCTGACACAGTGTAGAAATGCGCTCAATGTATATATGTTAAATTAATTACCAGGAACACACCACCCATATTAAAATGGTTAACTGCAAACCAAACTAATACTTAACTCTACAACCATGGCCGGACGCTGTCAACGTCCGGTGCGTCATTTTATATCTACGGTTGGACGCTGCCAGCGTCTGATGTAGTCATAACTATTGAGGGGAGAAAGACGATGTACGTATAAAACTATGAAATAGTTTGACCTCTGAAGTTGATTACAGTAGATTGAACTTCCAAAAGAAGCTAAATATAACTCTTTTAGCGGTTTTTTCAGCGATCTAGAAGTTACAACAGTACACGCAGATCTAGGCTTAGATTTAGGTCTAGAAAAATTACGTGCAGAAGTATGAGAAAATTACATGGTTAAAGATTAATAGGGCTTTAAGTTCTCCAAATCCCTCATAACCACTAAGACAATAACATTTCATGTAGTGGTAATGATAAAAACAATAATAATAACAATAATAATAATAATAATAATAATAATAATAATAACAATAATAATAGTAATAAAAAATAAAAATAATAATATAATAAAATAATATAATAGGCCTTGTAATGATAATGATAATAGTAATAATAATAAACAGTTATAAAAATACACATTTTTCTCATTTTGTATGGTATCGAGAAAACAAACAACTAATATGTTAATATTTAGTAATAATAATTATGCAATTAATAACAATGGTTACAGTTATACTTCTAATAATAATATAAATAAAGAAGATGATGATAATGGTAATAAACAAAAAGATAACCATAAATGATAGCCCCAAAAATGTGCCTCTACTTTGTCTGCACGTTTAGGCAAGTTCTGGTTTATGTGATTAGTGTATACCAAAGCGCGTTTTATGGTTCGCGTTTTCTTGTTCATTTTCTTTCATTTCCAGTAATTTCTGAGCTTGTTAATTTGCTGAAGACATCACATCTGTTAACGCTTTGAAACAATGCAGTAGTTATGGGGTTTTTTTAACTTTGAGCTGTTTTTCTCTACAGGTCTTGACACCACAATAAGTCACTTTAAGTATAACGCTTCATAAGGTAGGCTACAGTATAATTATTTCATTATTTTAAAAATTAAAAGGTAGATCTATTTTTTAATACCCGTTATTTAGTGAATAAATGACTACATAATCTAATGTATGTGTATAATGTAATAAAAGTAAACATGTAATTCAGTGTTTTATCACGATTGTGCGCTATAACTTTCTAAAAATCTAAATTGCACTGATAAAATTAGCCCAGTACCACATAATAAAGGTTAAATTTTGCAGGTTATTTAAGGATCATAGAAGTTTCAGCTGACTTTATTTAAATTGAGTCTTTCCCATAAACAGCGACCTAAGTTCAAGCCCAAGATGGATATTTCCAGTAAACATTGCTCGGCATGGGTGTCCTTTAGACAATATGATGTGCGGTATTGATAAGCCCATCCTCAATAATTGATTCCTAAATTTCATCAATAGTGCTTATTTAAGTACAAGTAGTTAAATTTACTTGATTTTAAAAATCTTTTAAAGTAAAGCCAGATGTGACTAAACCATCCCCAATAGGCAGGTAACTACAGCACAAAGTAGGAGAAAACAATGCAAATCAGACTGACTTTCCAACTTTGCAAAGGTACAGATAGACATACTTTTAATACACCTATGATCTGCGCCAATCGTTGTATATTTGGATTGACTGTTTTTACTTGTTTATTAAGTCAACATACGTGTAACAGAAACAATTTAGTAGAACAAACAATGAAAAGGCTGCCACTCAGATGTGGTTCCTTGTAGTTTACTACAATGCATTTACACATTGATAACTGTCATGAAACATTTAAAGGCAACAACAGGGTAAGTGTATGCCACCTATTTTATCAATTCTTACATAGTTTTTAGCAGTTAATTTGTCATGTCTATTTTTTGAATCATTAAAACTAGAGTATTCAATTCACAAACCACTTCAATTATTTTTAAATTCTTTTACAGTTACGATATGTACTGATTGTTATGTCACTGCGCAACTCCCATAAAAACTTCAGATCAGAAGTGCTTTTCTTTATTTGTGGCAACAAAAAATGGTGATATATATACATTGAATTATAAAGAAAAATGCTGAATTTATGAAATTGAAGATTACATTTTACCAAACTACAAGTACAGTAGTAT
>BMAT01002734.1:384489-394767 GCA_019649035.1 Elysia marginata | reverse complement strand
ACCCAGATTCTAAGAAATCTAGTTCTAAAAGACAAGAGATAGAAATTAGAACAGATCTAGACAATCTAATATATGCCTAGACTAGATCTAGGTTTATAAGACATCTAAAGGGTTTATAAATTGACAGTGCTAGTTAGATCTATATCGATCTATGTCTCGCTTGGCTTAAGAAGTAGGCCTATAGACGTAGGCCTATTGATAATATTGATTTATTCTAGATCTAGGTCTGATTCAAGTAGAGGTTTTTTATTATGTCTGTAGATAAATAAATTCTAGCTTTCAATTTGTTTAGCATGGATACCTTTGTTTATATATTTTTCAAAATCAGCGTTCAAACTCATTTTGGTGTAAATCTAATAATAGATCTATTTATTGTTGGCAGGATTTCCACGCCGAGTTGCCACTATTTTTTTTTTGTTGAAAAATTACTCCTTATTACGCTTCATTTCGTCAGTAATGTTTGTAGGTATAATAAGCCCCTAATTAAAAATAATGAATCTTATTGAACAAGACCCTAGAACACCCTTGGCTTAGGTAGACACCCATGTTTGGAAATCCCTCCTTATTGTTTCAAATTGATGCAAGAAATGACTCACTAACAACTTCATGCGTGACCCAAGTCTTATATTTAAAAATGAACCGCTGGTATGCTAAATCTTGATCTTTATCAATTTTTAAATTTACAAGGGTCTATAAATCTATGTTTCCAGGTAAAAAAATACTCAGGTTCATTTTAAATTTAATGGTCACAAACTGAAAAAAGCAAATTGTTTTGTGTTTCAAGCTTGCCTTGTTTGTTATTTGGTAACAAATTGATTTAAACTTGTCCCTTTGAAGTAGAATTTTATGTGAACAGGATCTATGCCTGCAATAGTACTGCACAGCTAAACCATTTTGAGAGAATCGACTGACATACACCTTGGTCTAAGGTATGTAGGGATGAGCCATGATCATGTAATGCCTTAGAAGGGCTCATTCCAGTAATGTTGTTTTCATTACGCTTTTGTTTCATGGCTGTGACGAAATAACTAAATTACAATACAGATCATTTGCGCACACCCAGTGAGAACGTCTCACTTTCGCCCAATATGCCCCGTCTCTTTTGCCATAAAAGCTGGCGAGAGACATCTAAGTGCTACGTTTAGTTTTGAATCGTAGATTGTCATTTTGCTCAGGCAGAACATTTTTTCAAGATATATTTTTTTCCACCCAGTGATGATTCTGAGTACAGATTACAAATCAGGGGCAAAAAGCACACCAGTGACATACCAAACACATATTTTTATATAATTTGAACACCAAATTTTTTTTCCATAATATTTTATAGACCACCTGCAAGACAAGTGGCAATTTAAACTAGTGCTATTTTCATTTCCAAGTGGGGATTTTACCCAACTGCACCTCGAATTACCCAACCCCAAAGCTAAAATTATACCGGGTCCCCTCCCATGAGAATCGCTAAAACAACGGCCCCATTGGGCGTGTGTACTCGTCTCACTTCGATTGTCATGAGCGTAGAAAATATGCCATGAGAGAGAAAAGAAACAAAGCAAGACCACTTGGTGGGGACTTTGACACTATCTTATGCATCAAACAGCCAAACAACACATCAATAAAACAATAGAAATAAAAGTAGGCGGTCACTGTGAGGTGAAGAAAGCTAAGGGGCTTTGTAGTTATGTGAGACTTACACCACAGCATCAAAGATATATATACTTTGCAGGCCTGAGGGGCAGCATTACTTGTAACAGCTGTCATTGGAATTTCAGTTGTTATGAGTGCTTTTAGTACTTTTTGTATCCTAAGTTATTTGGGTCTTTGAAGATGAATGCTCAGGCATGTTCGGTGTATAGGTCAGGGTGATCATGTACTCCGCCTTGTGAGCAGTTTACATATAAACAGGCTGTGCAGACACACAGATTTTTACCCCTTTATGAAACTGCATGCTCAGCTAGAATGAGCTTAACTTGTTTTCAATCTTTGGACCTTTTTCCAATAATCGGATCAATTGGCACCTTAGTGAATGCCATGATTTGTTATTTGTACCAGGTCACAAAAGTTAACTAGTGATTTATAATTTTTAAATTTTACTTTTTCAGACCACCCTTCTCAGTTAATCATGGATGCTGAAGCAAAAGAAACAAAATTTTGCAGCAACTGGTAAGGATGTAAAATCAATTTATCCATTCAATAGCTAATCACTCAATTGAAAATTTTAATGTATTGGTAACGTACAATTCAGACCCATTTTTGAGATATAAATGACTTGACTTGGTCCTTCTCACCAGAAATTTTGAGACCTTGCTGCATCTTAGATTGTTTTCTTGATACCTGTGGAGAAGGCAGTCCATTCATGTCAGTTTTTAGCAATTGTTAACAGCTAATTGATTGAAATCTGTGGTTAGCCCAATGTCTTAATTTCTACTTTTTTAGGTTGTTGTTAAGTACCACCGGGAGAGTTATGGTTCCCGTACCTCTGTCTCTGGGTTTTCCATGAAATAGTATTTATAATGGATTAAAAGAATTTTCCCTTTAATTTTGAAAAATAATATAATCTATGTATTGTGATTGTCTTCCAGGATGTATTAGTTTTAAAAATTTTAACAACTTACCAAGAGCCTAACTTTATGATCTTGTAAACACTAATTCAATGAAAAAATAATGGTTTTTAAAGGCTACAACCCTGTATCCCTTTCCCTGTTCCTTCATATGTGCAACAAAAAATGTTATTCAGCACATAGCATAATCAATGCACATGGTAGTGTATCAATTTTTCTGTTCCAATTAAATTACTCCTTTGCCTCAAATATCAAGCTCAGGCATGTAATAATTAGAATGATGTATGCTGCTGATTGCCATATTTTAAAAAAGGAGAGAGAGAGTGAAATTTATGATTAGTTTGTGTGCAAATATTACTTTATCTTTTGCAGCAAGAGAGACATAGCAGCAGCGAATTTTGTGATGCATGAAGTGCATTGTCGTCGCCACATAGTATTGTGCGAGCATTGCCAGGAGCCTGTTCCACGGTCGGAAATAGAACAGCATTTTAATGAGCTTCATGCCAAATTACCCTGTGGAAAGTGCAAATTGCATATAGAAAAGGATAAAATGGAACAACACATGGTCAGTCCCTTTTTTTAAATTTATTCCCATATTTAGAACTCACTACTTGCTTGTTGTTTATTTTTGTCTGTGTGTGTGTGTTTTCTGCCCTTCAATCACTATGTTGAAGAACATTTTTAATTCATTAACTCCAAATTTGCTTTCACCACACACTCAAGTTCGTACAATTTGAACCCGTGGAATTTTAATATAAATTTGCTTATTTTAAACTGTATCCAGGTTACCAATTTCTCTGTCTTATCTGATTATATTGATAATTTGATTATTGTAATAATTTATGTTCAATTTTGTTTCCATTGCGTTAGAAATATGCAAACTGGACTGTAATTATTAAATTTCATTTGTGCAACAGAACCATATGTGTGAGAGACGGCCTCTTCTGTGTGAGTACTGTGATCTGCATTTTCCAAAGAATGAGTTTGATTCTCATGCAGACTTCTGTGGAAGTCGCACAGAGTGCTGCCCCTTGTGCCAGCAATATGTGATGCTCAAGGACATGCGCCAACATGAAAACTCAGGCTGCACCTACCCACCCAGAAAACCAAGCCCACCCCCTCAGTCTTCACCACGAAGTGCGGAAATGGACCCATTCAGCATGCTGCAGATGCATCAATTGCTGGGTAGGTACTGGTCGACTTGGATTTTTCCCACATTCTTAAGAATTTTAATGAAGAATATGTTATGTGAGAAATAAATTTTCCAAGCAGAAAAACTATTAGATAGTATACATAAGAGTAATTTATTGTAATATAAATCACAGGTGCCACTTTTCCACTAAATAGCGCAAAATTATGCTGCATTCCTACCTCTTTAATTTTTTCTGCTATCGACAAATATCACATAATGACCAAGCAGACTTCTTTTTATTATGTTACCACTGCAAAGTTAATCATACCGGCATCTATCAATAAAATTGATCCCAAATATCTTCATGAGAGTGTTAAAAACACAAATGATCAAATGTTGAAAAAATTTGCAGCACATGACTAATCCAAAGATGAACAAATTGACCCTTATTTATAGGAGTTATTTGCGCTAGAAAGCAGCCAATAAACTTGTGCAGATTTGAAGGTGACAACTTTTTTTGTCTACAACCACTATTTTGCCATTTCGCAAATCTTTGAATAAATTATTTGGTTGAGCAAACAATTGCAATCTACTGACAGGCGCACTGTTAGATAACTTAACCTATTTATCTACCTTAATATGTGCTAGTATCAAGGATTCTTGGACTAAGGTTCAAATTTTTTTTTTCAGGATATATTTAGGCGGACCCGCATTGTTTCTTAGTTAGACTGCAGGCTATTGTGAAATTTCACACCCAATCTTTTGCAAACTAGGTTTTGATAGATAGATCTAGTTTATATTTTTACATCTTACATGAGATTTAAAGTTAGATATGAATTTTTGTGGGGAGTGCAAATTTGTTTTTTAGAAGGAATACACATGAAGGCTGTATGAGTGCGTATTGATTAAGCCATGGAATCTGGAAATTTGGATTTTTACTCCCTATCTTTAGCAATAATTAATCATAACCAGCTTTTGCCATAGCTATAATATCAATGTTTCATCTAAAGCATATTAATTTGTCTCACAATTAGGAAACTATAGGTGGCAGCTTGTTGTCTAATCCACTAGATTCAGATCTCTAAAAACAAAATAATTAGTCAAGAAATGACTTGAAAACTCCTGAGATTCTTTAAGTTGAAAGGAATCAAGCCCTAGGGTACAGATTGAAATATCATTAAGATAGTATATGTATTGTAATGTATATATAATAGAGGGATGCATCTGTTATTTGGTTGAGGTGGCTCTAAGGCGTTTCAGTAGAAGTCACATGTAGGTCTAGGTACTCCAATGAAATTCATGTACTAACAAAGTGCCTGGAGAGAAAACGAATTTCTGGGGTTGAAGATCAAAGACCTGTAAAACAATTATGTAATCAAACATGAAATTCGAAAAAAATCACCACCCTAATGCTCCAGAATCACTTCTTGTTTTGGCGTGATTTAAAAAATATTTTCAAGGGAGCATGCCTCCAAACATGTCCTAGAAAATAGGTCCAACGTCTGTTAGCATGGCACTGGCAAAAGTTTCTCCTTTTTTGGAACTATGAAGTGGCACCTTTGATAAATAAAGGTAAAGCCTGCCTGAACTTAAAGCAGATTCTATAGTGAAAAAAAATTAGAGAGTGTCTTGTTTGTTTTTAAAATTCAAATGATGATACATTAGCATTTTTGATATTCTAATGCTTTGCAAACCAATGTCTGTCCTCCACCATTTGCAGGTGGGGAAGACTTTGGTGGCCCAAGGGTTCTTCCTGAGTTGGCATCAAATGTGCTTAGAGGCTTTGAAAGAAATAGGGAGCATGGGCCTAATATAGGTCAAGGGGAAGGTGCCAGAAAAAATGTGCCATCCAAAAATGGTGCAAGGGGTGGAAGAGGCACAAGGAGAGATCCTGTTCGCAAGAAAACTGATGTAAATGTCCAGAGAGCCAACAGTAAGAACTTGTGTTGTATACCACACATCTGCTCTTGCTTTTTTCATCTCTTTTTTTGTCTTTTGAAGAAGTACTTACTATTATTTCTTTGCTATTCAAACTAACAGTCATTATTTTTATTCCAGTGATGCTGAATTTGGTTGAAGCATAATTCTTTTAATTAATGAATATCAAACGTTTCCTCTAGCACAATTCTGCCTTTTTTAATGCATTTTTAAATTTTATTTGCACCTCTATCTTCCTTATTTTCATTTCATTTCTGTTTTTTTTGCCATGAAGCTTGTTATCTTTTAAAACATGCAGTCCATTTCAAATAATTATAATAATCATATATTTACTATGGGCACTGATAATACAAGTTTTGGATATTTTGTTGTTTAATTTTGTTCACATGGAGTTTGAAATGTCTATGGTGGACTGTACATATATAATTATATATCTTGTTTCTCTTTTTCACAATTTTCTAGTTTCTTAACTCGTCTTCCTCTTTCGATTTAACCATTGGTCTGTTTTGTTTAGAACTTAATTATTTTAAAAACTTTATTATTATACACTGATACATTATTTCTTAATTAAAAGTCTCCTTAATGATTGGATAATACCAAAAAGAGTTCACATGAAACTCTGCATTTAGTGTTTTACTCTCATCCCAGATTCTTGATAAAAATATTTTTAAGAGTATCCAAAGAAGGTATGTCTATGTTGCACATTTATAATTGTTGTTTACCCCCTATCTTGTAGTTCTAAGTTAAAAATTAGATTTTCCAATAATTAGCTAATCAAGAAGGTAACGAACAGGATTGAAAATAATTGGACTGCATAAGTACTTTAATGCTCTTGGATTCTTAAACTCTTTATCTTTTTATGATACAAAATTAAATTTACACCATTGGATTAAACTATGGAAAAATCTACAGCAATATTTTCTTACATTTGTATGTTTTTGTTCCTAGACTTATTATCCTTCTCAGCCACTGGTGCCAGAAACTTTGAAATTCCACCTGACATGGACTATGATGAAATGCTTGCTCTCCAGATGGCCCATGATGACTGGTTACAGGTAGGTGATTTCATCTCCACTTCATATGGTCTGATTAATTCAGTACTTGCTGTGGTAATGCAATTAGACTAGTACTAGTATTAATTTTTTGTTGTATTTTTTATCCTTTTTGTGTAACAAAAGGGAGCTACATAAATGAAAAATGCAGTTTGAGCTTTTTGTTAATTTTGGGTCAACCTGAATTCTTTGAGATACACATGGATCCTTCATCTTGTGTTAAACATATGGAATCCTGGAAAAAGATTAGGTTTCCCTTCGAGATTTAAATGTTGTTCATGACTCCTTTACCCCTCAATTATGGAAACCTAACTGAAACTTATGCATCAATTTCACTGACACGATTTCAATTATCTGGAATGACAATAAATAGATCATATTGAAAACGCTTTATAGAACAGAGAACTTATGTAAGTTGATCCTGGGTGTGTGTGTGTATGTATCTATATATATATATGACAAGAACTTGAGAGATATTTTAGAAATAATAATAATAAAAATAAATATTTGTACCTTTTCCTAAATATTCTGCCTTTTTTTGTAGGATAATCAAATAGAAACAGATGGAATTTCCCCTGAAGAGCCAAGTGCTGAATTTTCACAGTTTGAGGCTTCAGTGTGGGGTAGGAATTCAGAAGGAGTTGAGCAAATTCTCAGAAACAACAGAGGTTCCTATGAAGGTAAACCAAACTTCAGCAGTTCTTTAGTTCTAGTGTTTTATAGTAGTGATGACTATTTGTCTGGTGGATCACGTCAGAGTCACAAAAAAATTGAGATAAAGGCCTTTAAAGGCAGTTTAGGTGTCCTCTGTCAGTTTTTCAAGTTTTAAGCCCTGATTTAACTTCATTAATTTAAGCTCATGGTTTATAAAAATTCAGATCATTGAATGTTTTTAATTTTCGTTTTTGTAAAACTACCGTGGGCTGAATCAATGCTGTTGTCTGATTTTAGGGCCTTTTTTCTCTTTTACTTGTTTTCTATCTTGCAATTTAGATATTATGTTAAAGCAAAGTGCATTTTGCTCAGGAATTATTGAGGAATTTCAGAAGTTTTAAGAACTGAAAATGCTCAGATGGGAGGTTTGATAAGGTTTTCCTGAACCATCACACAATTTTAGGTAGCATGTTTTGCTGCCTTTTTTATAATTTCTGACTATATACATAGCGTTAGACTGTATTTGCTAATACTTATCTAAGGTTCATTGTTAGTAATAAAAAAAGTAACATATCTAGCGTCAAAATACAATACTTTTTATTGGACATTTTTCTTACAGTTAATATTTTTATACTGGGTTTAAAATATAAGGAAACTGTAAGAACTCAGTGTATTTCTTTTTCACTTTCTTCAATCAAAATATAATGGGATTAGCAGATGTCTCTCGAACACAATCTTTTAAAATTTATGTTTCAGATTTTTATTGGACATATGCTTTTTATTTAGCTGTACTGTTTTAAAAAAAATTTAGATTAAAGTTTTTCTATAAATGTAGGAAATATCTAAATTAGACCCTCACATCTAGGTCTAGATCACAATAAACACTTTCATGTTTTGGGGTTTTATCTATCAGAGAAGGGACACTGCTCTTGTTTTACCCCATTCCCAATCTGATTTTTAAAAATTTTGTCCTCAGTAAATGATGCGACAATTCCTTGTGAATTTTGCAATGTTAATATGCCATTAGAAGACTACATGGACCATGTGGTAAGTTGGAGTGCATAAGTTATATGTTCTGCTTTTGTTTTAATGTCTATTTCTAATTGGTTTCAGGAACAAAGAGAAAATTTTAGAGGGTAAAAATTTACTTTTGTGATATAAATGACATCTAAATTTGTTTTTAGCTATGTGATAAGGTCATCAAGGCAAGAAAATTAAAAAAAAAAACTTTTTGTAAATGAGTGCCACGTCCTGAGAATTGTTCTTTTTTTTTTTTCGCTCTCCACGTTTTTCTTCTTTTTGTCTCATATTTGTTATTTTTTCCATAAAGCCATTTGTAGTGCTATGATAATATCTATTATTCAAATACATCAAAATACCATCCTTTTAAAAACATCTTCTAGGGCCTCCGTACTTTTCCAAATGCCATCTAGATCTCAATGTAACTGCCGTTTTACCATCACTAAATTTATTGAAATATGTGTTTTGAGTTAAATATTCTCTTCATAAAATGACATTTCCTTAAAATAAAAAAACGGATCAGTCTTTAAATATTTTGTTTTATCCAGGAAAATTGCACAGGATCAGCAGATGGAAGCAATGACTTATCACATGAAGATCTCAACAATGAAGCCTCACCACAGCTATCAGTGGCAGACAGACCATCTATTCCTGTCATTAACAATCTGGGTACTCCATCTTCAATTCAAAGGTAAAGATATTATCTTGAGATAATTCTTTATTACATTGCATCTTTACTTTTTTATTATTGATAAGATTAAGCCTGCTTTCATTTCAATGGAAAAGAAAACATATAAATTCAATATTAAGTTTGACCGATGCAAACTGTCTAAAGTCTAAATATCAATTAATAATCTTTAGGGTGCGTAAAAATTTGTTCGTTTAGTCTCTGATATATAAACACAAAATGATTTACTAATATATTTGACAAAGATTTAGAAGCTCCCAAAGAATTTTTTTTTATTATAGATAAAAAAAAGAAGTAATTTCTCATATTAAAACTGAGTGTTTGCCTACCTCAATTTTCTTAAAATGTGTCTCATAAAGCCTTGCAGTCAAACACTTCTTCAGTCCAAGCTTCTTGTGTTCAGCATCCCATTTTAAAGCAGCTTGACAGGATTTGTTCAGACTTGAGATGTTTTACATCTTATGTTTTTCAGTTTGCAAGATTACTCACACGGGCATGAGGAGGAATTCCTGTTACCATGTGAGTTCTGTGAGGAAATGTTTCCATCAGAAATCATCATACAGCACCAGGTAAAACAGCAAAATATGAAAAATACTGATCTGTGTATGTTTTTTATGAAGTAGCTATTGTAAGGATAGAAAGTAAAATAAAGTATTGGTTAGAAGTAATCTTTGTGGCTCAAGTAAAAAGGACCAAAAAGCACTTTTTATGTCGATTTTTTCTAAAAGGTGTTTTTTGCCCATTGCGGTATTACGTTGCTGTGTAATTCCTTTGTGACTTATAACATACTCCGACGTCCTATTTTACATGACAAGATGTAGATGTGACGTTCATTGTACATCTTCAAATCAGCGGATTTTGCTGTTCCCCTTGACGCTTAGTCTTACTATGTACATCGTATTTTGTACTGCTTAAAAGGGGCATTTAACGCAGAGTCATTTAAAATCTGGCTTTATAATTGGACTTCAGCGATGTTAAAAATATATGAATAATTTTTTGGTAGAAATCCTTTACCTACACTTTTATTTTATTGAATTGTGAATATCCTTACAGAAAAGTTAGCTTTCTTTTTTCTTAATTTCATTCCTTTATTCCTTAAGACTGCATCCTTCTAACACATTTGTCTTCTGATTGGGTTTCACTTGACATCAATCTCATATGGGCATCTCTTGAAGTTTCAGGCACTGAGTTAGTTTTTTTCTTAAGTTTAACAAATATACATGGCGACTTTCTTGT
>BMAT01002734.1:350819-364657 GCA_019649035.1 Elysia marginata | reverse complement strand
ACACACACACCTTCATTTAGCCACACATTGTCCTTCTACTAAAACAAAATCTTATGCGCCAGGTGCGACTGTCTAAACTTGTTGATTAAGTGTTGAAACCAGGTTCAATGTCACGCATTGTCATATCTTAATTGTTGATCAATGGCAGTGCGAACATAGGAGACGATAAAATATACTGCTACGCAGCTTTACCAGTTGGCCTAACATCTGGCGAATGTAGTTTCGCAAATTTTCCGGTATTTTTAATATGCATTCACTTAATCGAGCTTCGTTCCGGCCAAGGCCTTTGATAGAATTTATTTGCTAAATTAGAGGCTCAGATACTATTAAAAAGAGAGTAATGAAACCATTCTTTGAAAAGTATTCAATACGGCCGGGGTTTCACAACAGCAGAGGTCATTATAATCAAGGTCCACTGTATGAGCTTGTTCTGCAAGATGCCTTGAATTCAAGTAATTTGTTTGTGTTACTTTATCTACAACATATCAAAGTCCAAAAGACAGCAAAATAAAGAAAAATTAAGTTAAATGTAATAAATAAAAAAGTTCATACCTCTGGCAGGAGTAAATGCTATGACAACACCAGTGGCCAATAAAGCTGCAACACACACAAAAAATACAGTTACAATTTAAAATTGCATAATATTTCTTAAATTTGCAAAGGTCACTTGCAGGTTTATTTAATTTAATTTTGTTCCTGATTAAAAATTTTACAAAAGTTATTTTGGGCTAACTCGTTTTAAATATTCTTACTTCTAAGTATCATTGACTTTTTACAAATGCATGCCCAAAATCTTTGGTTAGCTTTACTCCAAACTTTTCAATAAACATACTGATATTGGTTCCTGCCTGAGAAGAAATCATTTTGTCTGTAGATTAGCAATGCAAGGCAATAAAATTTCAGTTAAGGTTTTACAATTTTAAAATTAACATATACGCTATGGACAATCTCCCTGAGAAAAAGTCATCTTGTCTGTAGATTAGCAATGCAAGGCAATAAAATTTGAGTTAAGGTTTTCACAATTTTAAAGTTTAGCAATAGGTTATGGGCAATCTCATCAGTTTTGCAACAGTTATTGTCAGCCTTCTCATGAACTTAGTAGTAAGATCTTGTTTGAAATTAAAAAGAAATACCAGCATCCTAATAACTTAAAAACCATCTGAAAGTTTATGTTCATGAAGAAGAAAAAAAAACATTTAATTCCACATTATTTTACACTAAGGAAGCTTGGTAGTAAAATATAAATCAAAATTCCATCAACTTTCAAGCACTTTTTTCTTTCACATCAAAATATCAAAACTTCAAAAAACATGGAAACTCCTTTTACGCATAAATGGATAAACTAGAATACTGGTTTATACCCTAATGGTTTTCTTCTTCTAAAAAATACACTGGTCATACCCAAATGAGGCCAAAAAACAAAATGCTTTTTGCAGTCTATAAAGTGATCATTGAAAGGGGTTCTAATGTAATAACAACAGAAACTGAGAAAGAATCAATTTTGCTATATAAAAGCACCAGTATGAGGGACCAGAAATCAAGGAGAAAAAAATAATCCACTTACTTAATCCAAGGAAAGAGAGAAAAGCAGATGCTATTACAGTCCTCCAATTCTCTTTGACTTTTGGGTGTTTGATCCAACTGAGAAAAAAAATGAAAAAAAAATTCAAATCTTAGATACAATTGGCACGCTTTATGGAAGAACTGGTGGAGAAGGCTTCTTTTCCTGATCAACAGACTTTTCCTATTTTTCTGGTATCATAAAAATAGAAACTCATTGTGTTCAGGCACAGATATATATGACAAAACAAAGAGAGATAGAGAAAAAGGATGGGAAGAAAATGAAGAATGGGAAGAAGTGGAGAAGGAGGAGGAGAAGGGAAAAAGAAGAGGAGGAGGTGAGATTTTACTTGCATGTGTTTTAATTGCTCTGCAACTTTCATCATTGTTGTTCCTGGAATATTCCAGCACTTTCAGTTTACCATCAATAGACAAGACAGAGCTTCTAGCATGTAACATTGACAGAAAAGCTTCTCCATTTGCTGTTGACCACATAAACATTGATAAGAAACTGTTGTCTGCTGAAAGCTAAAAATCTTGCTGTTTATTTTGATGCAAAGTTGACAATGACCTATCATTTGGTTGAAACCATGTTCTTGGAGCTACGCAAGATTAGATCTTTTTTAAATGAAGAAGCTGTGAAAACTCTTGTGTCTTCTTTCATAACATCTAGACTAAATTACTGACATTTCTTGTTTTATGGATTACCCATGGACACCCTAAAGAGGCTTCAGCTGATTCACAACAATGATGCCTGTCTCATAACGAAAAAATGCAAAATAGATCATGTATCACCCATGTTTAACATTCACACTGGCTCCCTGAAGAAACTAGAATAGAATATAAGATCACTGTTCCATGCTACAAATATATTCACGACTATGCCCCTAGTTATCTTAAAGATGTTGCCAGTTTGCACACCCCTAATTGCAACTTAAGATCAGGTAATAAAGCTTTGTTCTCAGTTCCATGTAAACCATCAAGAAAAGACGGCAACAGAGCTTTTCTACAATGTGCACCTGTAGTCTAGAATGCCCTTCCCCTTTCCTTCAGAGAGGCTACTTCTACAAATCAGTTTAAACCCTACTGAAAATATATCTGTTCACAACATATGAAGACCATAATTAGTTTGTCTTGAGAAACTCATTCAATGACCAATGGTCAATCATCCTTTTTAAAATTTCTGTACGTGCAGTTTTGTTTTTCTTCTGTTTGTTCAAATCTTTAATGGACTATGTTTTTGTACAAAATTGCCATTATGTCAGCATTTGTTGTTTGGGTAGATAGAATACATGCAGGAAGAGGTGCCAGAAAATAACTTAATTATTAATAATATTATTAATAGACAAGTCAACTCTATTCTTGCAGGCCATCTTTTACATCACAAGTTGATCACATTATTTTCAGCAACCGTCTAATAAAGGCTCTCTGTCCTGGCTATCTATACACCTTCCCTCTACAACAATCTTACAACACAAACAAAAGTCAAACCTTTTTCTGTTGAAATGAACCTAATATTTGCACCATGTCTGGCAACTGTCTCGCATCTGCTAGAGTACCTATTACAACAAAAGTAAGCTCTATCAACATCCACATGAAATTAATTGAACTGGAAAGTCCACAGCCTAACAGGTAGATTCTGCTGCACTCTTTCTATAGCATACCTCCTCGCTTTAGATTTAAAAGAAAATAAGTTTAACACCACCTAAGCCCAGGGTAGCTATTTATGAACCACCTGTTTGTTTTTTCATCTATAACATGTAAGTGATGCGCTTTTCACATTTAAATGTAGGAAATAATTTTTCCCGGTTTAACATAGACTTTATATTTACATAGAAAACAATGCATTCTCTAATTATCGATTCCGCTTTTCCCAATTTGGCAGAATCCTACTGTACTATAAAGCACACCTATGTAATGTACCATAAGTACATTTTTCAAACCTCCAGCTCTCTCTGTTTGGCATAAAATGACTTTTCAGGAAACTTCAATTTTCAAGTTTTAAGTATCAACTTTATTCAGTCAATACAAGGTTACATTAGAACATGTATTGAAAACAAGCAAAGCTCAGTCAAGCGGGCAGTTTCAAACATTATTAATATTACAGTTAAGTACACTATTATCTCTCGCTCTCTCTCTCTTTCTCTATCTGTGTAGCATTTTCTCTCTTTTGTCACATCATACAAGAAATACATGCACTTCTCTTAACACATCCAGCTCAACGAAACACCTTATCCTAATTTGTCCTTTATTTAATCAAAAGATTCAATTAGAACAATCTTTTAATTCTAGTTCCATTAAAGTGTTTTACGTATTGGGGAAAGAAGCTATTTACTAATCCTTTATTTCCTTTTCTCCATGAATGAATTCTACCCCTCCTTCATCTCCATTTTTCTATCTAATTAAATAAAAAGGTAGAAATCACAACACTTGGAGGAATACCAACAGAGAAAATACCAATGAGTAGGGCCTATCCAAAAGGATGCATGTAAATAAATAAGTTGTACGTCTGCATTTTTATAATCCATCTGCTTGTCTATCGTTTGCTGTTTGTCTGTTTATTTTGCTATCTATCTACCTAGTATCTGTCTCTGACTATCAAAACAAGAACAAACAAGACAAAAAAGAGCAGTAGGTAGGATATATACCTGTCCTGGTTATTAAATACTGTAGCTGAGTAGTTGTTATGTGAATCCCCCGAACTGCTGGGTAGAATGGAGCGAAATGATGTTGGCCTGCCAGATGTAGATTTGCTGGCACCATGGTTACTGATTTTAAAAGTAAAAAATAAAAAAATATACTCTCATTTATTACAGACAAAAACTAGATATGGTGTTGCATTCTACTGAGCTTGTTTTCAGACTATCAAAAGTACTAGCAGTGTAGTAGCTACAGTCCAGTCAGGATTTGTAGACCCCTCTGAACAAAATGTAAACTTTAAATTTTTTTAAAATCTTGAACTACAAATATGTAAAACAAAAGAAGGATAAAACTAGTAATCTGAATATAGTTAGAATTAGGCAAATACTTGGAGAATTATTCAGGTTTCAATCATATGTAATTCTGTACTGTAATTCTCATGAATTTCTTTGATCTACAGGAAAAAAATGCAGCTATCTGGATAAATCATTTCTAATATTAAATGTGTGATTGAGCCATGTATCTAGACCTAGAATCATGATAGCAGTTCCACTGTGTACTGTTTGATTGTTTATTGTGCCAAATTCACATTGTCAGGAAACAATCGGCAAGTCAAGCTGTATATTAGTATAACATTAACCCGCTAGATAATTTCATAATTTCAAAGATCACAACTGCTTATGCAAACAAAATAATACATGATATTATATTTTTCCCACAATATTTCAGATAGTACCTGTCTGGAGCTGGTGTGTCAGTCAGAAGGGGCTCCTTCATGTTAAAGCCCTGAGGATCAAACCATAAAATCATAGCAAGGCATATATGGTTTTGACAAGATCAGAGAACCTACAGCTGACTTTTGGGTCTCTTCCTTTACCGAACTCTTACTATACCCCAGTCTCTGTGCCTGTAAACTCATATGTTTAATCAAATAGACATAAAGTTTACTTCAGCTAAGAGTTACCTGCTCCCTCCTCCTCCAACACACACAATGATAAATGTTTAACATAAAACAGCAGTACTCTTTACCTTACTTTATAAATCATCCGGCTGACAAAAACAGAGACTGGTTCTTTAACATTCTACGGTCTTTTTGCCCATCCCTTTGCAGAATTTTCATAACTGCAGTAGCTCTCTAATTTTTTACTGCTTTCTAGGCCTAGTGATTACTGACGTTGATCATGTTTAGATTTCATTATCAAAAGTATTGTAACAGATGCAAAGGAGAAATAACAATGGGAACTGGAAATCATTCTTTTAATTCATAAATGTAAGGTCTTGTTTAGTCTGATGTCATTGGATATTAAGTTCCATCAGTTGCATGATGTTGGAGATTAATTTTCTTTTTAATCAGGCTCTCAAATATCAAATGAAATAAAACAGTGCAGGTGAAAATGTTGTGCAAAGATAAGACAGAAGTTACATTTATCTTCAGTGTTTTCTTTGCATTGGTAGTAAATTTTTTTTCTTTGGGATGCAAATATCAAGGATAAACATACATTAATCTCTGATGCGTTCAATGCTCCTTTGGTTGGGAAATTCAATTTTGGCAAGCAATAGCAACATTACAGTAGAGTAATTTTCTGGCAGTGCAAATAACCGCTTTCACCTCTCCTCACTAGCCTCACTAGTTCAGTTTTATTTCATTTAATGATGACAAGCACCTTGTCTGAATTGTTCTAATCTGTTTACCTCTGACCTCAACATGTTAAAACATTCTTACGAAGGATTTTAACAAGTAGGTTCTATGACAAATTTTCTGAGATTTTAAGATGAACTGAATTTTGGTGCTAAGGACAAAATTTCCTACCTATTAATATAACTAGTTTTTTACATAATGAAGGTAAAATCTGGTTAACTCTTTTCCTTTTAACCCTATTTACCTTAAAGAACTCTTGATCAATTTACACTATATTCCTAAGTGTAGGGAGATAGCTCTAATTTTTACCTTGCACTTGGTCACAGCAGTGAAGCTTTATTATGCTGCCCTGACTTTGAGGATATTAAATTTTAGTCATGTCTTGGTCACAACAGCCGGCATTGGGTTAAAAGGTTTTTTTATTGGTCACATCAGGTAAGTTGAGAAATTAGGGTGAAAAGCAAATGCAGTCTTAGTAATTGCACAAACTGCACAAAAACCAAACTTCATTTTGAATTTTTCATTGAAAGCCATTATTTCATTAAATTTATAGTCACTTAACATTATAAACTTTTTGTCAAGAAAAACTTCAGAAAAATGTTACCCCAGTGAAAGAAAATTCTAATTATTTTTATCAAACTGCCCACCATCCAAGTCAAACCATTTTGTGGGAACTCTGCACACCATCAGGCCTATATAATATGATTTGATGCTGTAAATGTCTTTCATTTGATCTCACAAGCTGAGCAAGTTACCAGACTTTTGTCCATCGTAAATTACACTATTAAATATTTTTGGCGGAAGATTTCGTTTCAGATAATTATCTTGGCCTAACTTTAAGTTCCCCAACACCCACAGAGGAAAAAATTATTATAATTATTAAAGCCAAATGCTGATAGGCTTAAACAAAAATTAAGAAAGCCGTCACTATTATTCATGCACTTTACTACGAGCGTTTACAGCATTTTTTTAATCTTTAGCCAAAACGATTTTTTTCTGGTACAAAAACAAGTCATGGGATTAGAAGTATCACACACACAAAAAAAACCAAACCAGTTACTCACTTTTAGAAAGTTTGGATTCAATTCACACCTGTGAGGTACCTCACTGGTTCATACGTTATCTTGTGACACCTAGCTGAAAGCACTCTGGAATAAAATTTGAAATGAGAAGAATCTCTTTAATTCGTTTACAAGTATTGGATTATAAAAATAATTTCTCTCTCTCTCTCTCTTTCTCTCCCTCTCTCTTTCTCTCTCTCTCTCTCTCTCTCTCTCTCTCTTGTCCCCTCTCTTTGCTACACCCTCTCTTAGCAAGTCTATTCCACTTGTAACTTTACGGTTATACTTTCAACAAAATGAAAGTCTGGTGGTGCAAGCTGCAGAGCTTCAAATAAACTCAAAGAGCCAAGAGTGGCCATGTGACCCTAAAATAAAAAAAAAATTTGAGCTACACAATGGGCATTGAAAATATTCATTGATTCTGTCAATTCCCATGCTCACAGTGCTACAGCGTGACTGCTTCCCACTCACTCCATAAATAGATGTTGTAAGTGTAAATGTGAAAGAAGGATCAGTATTTTTCACTGGTTTGACTTTTAATGAATTTTCACATTTGCACTTGTAGGGCAAGTTCTAGATATAGAAGATAGTGGGTAACAGTTTTACCCTTGTGTAAAGAGTGGATAGAAAATAGTCACTGAAGTGTTGTGAAATGTAGACACAACTTTAGCCTGAAACTTGTGAAGCATAGGGAAGGCATAGTTTTCAAGATGGCTCAGAAGAAGAGTGACATGTTGGTTGGACTGCTGGTTTCATTCTTATTTTCTTGTGATTAGTGTCAGTGTCCTGTATTGGATATATGCTTTCATCAAATATTCTAAAGAGGAATTATTATTACTAAGACCAATAAACTCAGGACAAAGTCACTCATTAAGTACACCACAGAGAATTCCAAATTCACTTAATTTTAAGACTTTGGGTCACACCATTCTAGTCACCATGAACACAACATGGCAGAGACAAGACAAAAAAGAAAGAGAGGTCTTTTGAAGTCACACAATAGAAACTAGTTTAATCATCTCTCCCTGCCTACAATGATCCTTACAAACTCCAATTGTCTACACAACAAAACCGATGAACTTTTTACAAGAACAGAAAACAACAACAATTTTAAACACTGCAATGTCTTTTGCATTACAGAGACAAGGTAAGATTTGCAATCTGATAAAATTGTCAAACCACCTAAGTATTCTATTTTTAACCCGAACAGAGACAAGATAGTAATAGAAAAGAAAAACGGAGGAGGTGTGTAGGCCTACTTTTTTATTTTGGACAAAATGGTACAAACACGTTAAAATCATTTCAAGGTTTTGTACAAAAACATCGAGTATTTAACTATCAAATGCAGTCCATTTTATTTACCCCGTGAGTTTTCTTCTACCACCCTAAGAGCTGTACACATTCATCCACAAGCTAACAACCAAGAAGTGTTGAACACCCTAAGAACAACAATAACAAGCAACAAAAACAGGGACCCAGACACTTTGTCTATTATTGGTGGTGAATTTAATCAAGCAAACTTAACAGCTGTATTTCCATATTCCTACCAAAATGTTACTTGTTCCACTTGAGGCAAGAACACATCACTGTTATTGCAAGATAAATCCAGCTTACAGATCAATTGAGCGCTCAGGTCTTGACAACTCAGACCACTCCTGCATTTTACTATTGCCAAATTATAAACAGAAAGTTACAGAGCTCACAAACATAGACTCAAGTCAAAGTCAAACTGTTACACTATGGACCCTACTGGCGTCAAAAACTACAAGACTGTTTAGAAACAACACACTGGGATACATTTCTTAGAGTAGACACAACAATAGATGAGTTTACAGACAACATATTTTCATACAGAACTTTGCTTACGAAGGAAACAAATAAAAAGATACCCTAACAGCAACGTGTGGTTTAACTATTGAAGTGAGACAAAAAAGTGAAGAAAAGGACGTAGCATACAGAAATAAAAATAACAATCCAGAGACCTTTCAAACAACAAAACTTGAACTCAGAGACTGAGAGAGTGCATCAAAACGAGCAAGAAGATTCAACGAGACAAAATTAAAGCCGCTTTTAGTGCAAAGGACTCAAAAAGCTGTGGGCTCAAATGAGCTTCATTACAAAGTACAAGAAAATGCGTAAGTCAGCTGACAGAGAAGACTCAAGCCTCTCAGATCAGCTCGACGAGTTCTATGAGCGTTTCAACAGGGAAAATACCTCCAACCTGGTCTCACACCCATGTGAAAATGAACCACCTTTTCTTGTCACAAATCAGGCAACAAAGCGCGCTTTGACAAGGCTAAATATAAATAAGGCTGCAGGACCAGACAAAATTAAACCACAGCTGCTCAAGACATGCAGCAACCAGCTGGCATTAATCTTAACTTTATCTTCAGTAGGTCTCTCACGACATCAACCCTACCGTTGGGTTTCAAACAGCCAACCTTGTGTGTCGCCCTACACATAGATCTATATAATTATACTTTCTACTTTATGCATTAGTTAACTTTAGATCTCTAAGTCTTGATTAGCTCTGGACTATTCATAATTAATAATTGTACTTGTACTTGTACTTTAGGCCTATAGATCTAGTCCATGATCCGCAATCAAGCCAACTTTGGCTTCCAGTAAAAAACTGGCCTTCTGGCTGTTCTGTCAGTAAAGTCGTTAAAAAGACAGATCGATTTAGATAGATCTCTAGATTCTATTCTAACCTAGATTCTACGATTATCATTATGATTTACCAGGCTTAGATCTATATCGGTGTAAGTGCAGCTCTCCAGATAAACAGATTTTAGTTATTCTAGGATAATTAATTGACGATATAATACTAGGCCCACTTACTTCAGCCTGGCCATCAGTGTGCAAAGCATTGCCTTCCGAAGTTCCGAGTAAAAAACAATAACAAACCTTTTTCAAGGCCAAGGTGAACATAAACGACTGCGCAGTGCGCACCAATGTAGTCTGTGCGGCAAAAAGATTTTAACAACTCCCCTTGCAACTCCCCTATTAGTTGACGGTGCGGCTTCGTCTATCGGCACAGATAGCAGCACGAATGTGTTGTAAAACTCTCTCTCTCTTTCTCTCCGTCCAGACTTTTTCTCTCCTCTCCTTTTTTTCTTCATCGTCTACTTCAACATATTTGTTCTCTATATTTCCCTCCCCTATCAACCCCATATAACTACGTGTAGATCTAGATACACAGGTCATATTTTTTCGAACCAATGCCACAGCTGGCACCCATAATATTGACAACATGAATTTACAACTAGGCCACCGTACTCAAAAGACCTGTCAGTCAAAATGTAAACAAACATGATTTTGCATGATTCCTAGTGCTTTCCTGTTATGGGCTGGCCCAAAACTAAGTTACATACAAAATATAGGGAATATGATATCTACTCACGCTGGAGTATTCGGCCTGTTCTGTATGGTGGCCTAGATTCAGAACCATTCCCCATAACTCATAAGTATAAAGAGAAGTTAGACTCAACCTCCCCAGAGCTGCTTACGGTGGCAATCGAAGACTTTAAAGCGGAACTAACACACATTATGAATGGATAAACCCTTACAGGTGAGATTCAATGGAGATGTAGCTCTCCTCACAGTAACATCGCAACAGGTGGAAAATTGGAAATACAAATGAATAAGGGCAACTTGGAAGAAATAGGGAAATATTTTTGGACAATAATGCAAAATAAATAATTATGGTTTACGAGACACGTCTTGGATCAGTGAATTCTTCCAACTATGACGTGTGGTTGTCAAATATGGGCATTGGCAAAAGCAATAGGAGAAAATGGCTAAAAGAGCCATGAAAAGAGAGATATTAAATTTAAAAGTAAGCTATAAAGTAAGCCTACCTCGCAAATAAATAAGAAGCAGAGCAGGGGTGCAATAATGTAGTACGGTTTGTTTTCAAATAAATGTAAAAATGGGCTGTAGTTTGGTGGCGCAAAGAGTGACGGAGATGCAACCACGACAGGGCAAAAGATCCAGAGGTAGAATTATAAAGCGAAGATAGCGAGATGATCTGGTTCAGTTGAAAGGAGTGATATGGAGAAGGGATGCACTCGATATAAAGGGACGGAGAGTCAATGAGGAGGGCAGCCGTCAGCAAAGTCTGGAACCCAGTCTCGTAGGGACGTAGGAAAGTAGAAAGATATTTTTTTCGATCCAAAACTATTTTCATCACTCGTTTTCTGTGTTTTGATTTTAACCTATAGAAGCGCTATATAACCACATGTAGCATGTATTTTGTCCTCTTGCTTTTTTTTTTTTAATTTATTTTATCATTTCCTGGACCAGTAATTTAACGTCCTCTAAGCTGCTTGAGACTAACCTATTCGAAGGTAAAGCAGCAAGAAGACAAAAGCAAGGCACGGAGGCAAGAGGGTGGGCCCACTAGGGGCTCGACAGAACGAATGACGTTTCCGGTTTCCGCTCGTGAACACCACGAGGAAGGAAAAGCTGCGTGCAGTTCAGTGCTCTGGTAGGGTACTCTGCAATGTAGACCTCTGCATTTCTGCTCGCCCGGTGAGGGCTGAAATCCGGGTGTCTAACACCAGGAGGGCCATGCAGAATCAAGGTGCTAGGCAGGCTGTATGAAACTAGACCATGCCCAGCGCTCACCGCCATTTCAGCTGATGTGCTCTACCTCATTCTGGTGGTCTAGCTCATTGAATAGGCGATCCAAGTCGTCAACGGGCTGGGGTTCTGTTGTAGAGCCAAAGTCATCACGCTATAGTGCTGCTCCAGCCTCGCATCTATGGTGAACGTCAGCGAGATTGGGCGAACGGTAACGTCGTTAGAGGCGGTGGGTATTTTGCCACTGAGACAGTTGTCAGGTAGGGCGGACAGTCCCTAGCCGACTCGCCCCTTCGCTAGGCCTTTTATCCCTCTGTGAGTGTGATTCCTACGGCTGCTTCCCAGGCCAGTTTTCAGCGGCATGAATGTGTGTGTAATTGCTAATCCAAGGAGACCACTGAAAATGGCTCTTATAGAATACCCAACGGAGGATGCCAAAAGGGCGGGGGGAGGGGGGAGGACATCGCACGGAGCTGTAGTATGCAGAATCCAGGATACCAGACGGCAAGGAGCCACGCTAGCAGCTTAGCGGAGGGTAGATGCGGAGGAGAAAGAAATCATGTTGGGAGAGGATGCTTTCGCGGCGAATTTAGTCTTTCCGCCAAAAACCACGGCTATCTAGAAGGATAATATGCACAAACCCTCGTCGTCTCGGTGGGCTCAGGCTCATGGTTGGCGAGTGGGCCATGCTGTTAGCTTCGGAGAGTTGTCAGTTCTCCTACAGATCTGGTCCGCCATGCATTATCATTTTCTCAATCTATTGTTCCCTCTTAGAATGCGATTTCAAAGTTTGATAGATATTTTGCAGATGTTATAGAGATTGGCCATTGCCGTATTTACCAACCCGTCTACTTTCCCTATTATTTCTTGGCATCTAGACTTTGGCGTTGATACACAACATACACATACAATATCTTTACTCATTTGGCTCAACATTGATGTTGAATATGATGATGGGTAGTTACCGTCTATCTTTTTTTTTTTTTTTTTGGAAAAAAAAAAGGGGGGGGGGAGTTGTAGGCCTGTTGGTTTCCTTCATCGAGTCATTTCAGCAAATTCTGTTTTAATCCAAAAGGCACACAGGTAAGGTTGGTTATATTTATTCAAGAACTTGAAAAGAAGCACATTACAACACTGATCCAATATCTGCTCTCTAAACAAAATTGTAAACTAGGGTTTAAGGTTTCAAACAGGATACTTTACGGTTTTCCATAATGGTTTGACTAGGGTTACTCCTACATAGTGTTTTACTAGGGTTGCTCGTAGGGTTTTACTAGGGTTAATCATAGGGTTTTTCTAGGGCTACTCATAGGGTTTTACTAGGGTTACTCATAGGGTTTTACTAGGGTTACTCCTACATAGTGCTTTACTATGGTTACTCATATCGTTTTCCTAGGGTTAATCATATGGTTTTACTAGGGTTACTCAATATGGTTTTACTAGGGTTACTCATAGGGTTTTACTAGGGTTACTCATAGGGTTTTACAAGGGTTGCTTATAGGGTTTTACCAGGGTTGCTCATAGGGCCGTGCCAAAGGTCATTATTGCCATGGTAAAAATCTAGTACAATATGCACCAGAAACATATGTATCAAATTATCGTGAGCAAACAAGAAGACGCAACATCAACCATTATCCAATACTCGTTCATGCTGACCTTTTTATCTCAGAAAAATAGTTAAAAATAAAATTAAAAAATTGAAATATATGAAAAAATAAATAAATTAAAAAACATATCTTGCCTGAAAAACCACTTCCACCTCCCCGCGGTAAGCAAGGGAAACAGAGCTATGCCTTATCTGTGCACTGAATAAGAACATCGCTGCTGACTAACGGAAGGGGCAAAATACAACAAAAAACTTCATTATTTACTAAAACTTTAGATCACTAAAAATTAATATTGAATTACCAAAAAATGTGATATAGTTTTTTTTCTCTTAAGCTTTTTTTTCTCTGTATTTTTCCGTGGTAGGTTATTTTCTTAGCAGTTTATTTTCATGATATTGATGGTTGTTTTTTTTTCCTACGAAAAAAGGTATGTATTTTTTTTTCGTAGTAGTTTTTTCCTTTACCCCACTGGTCTGCTCATCGGCGAAAAAGAAAGTCCGACCAAGCATGCGATGCTTATAACGATGAAATGCATCTTGTCAATAACTCTTCATAGTCTTCTATCTATTACTGTCGGCCTGATTTGTCTTCAATACAAATTAACCATTTCTCCCCTGCAACCTCGAGACAAGACGTGATCAAAACCACGCTGTGATTAGCACATAAGATAACCTAGGTGCTCAGTCTGATCGCTGCACAATTTTTATCAAAATCACTCCCTCTTCACCCTTTCACCCGAAAGACCTC
>BMAT01002734.1:340307-350701 GCA_019649035.1 Elysia marginata | reverse complement strand
ATCTAGATCATATTGGCTTGAATCCCGCTTTCTTTTCTTTCTATCTTTCTCTCCGACATAAACCTAACAATGTTAGCATACTATGAAGAAAAGCAAATACAATCACGTTAAAACATATAATTATGACTGGTCCCGTTTCTATTTTTAAAAAGCAATGAACTGTTTAGATTTCTAAACAAAGTTTTATGGAATCACAAACATTGCTTATTACTGCCATCCGCTAACAAATAGCCTTCACAATTTCAGTGCAAAACCCTATTCTCTCTTTTCTTCTTTTTCTTCAAGGTCGAATCTAGCTTTGGTGGAGCCCTGAACACTATTACAATGAATCATTCTGGATCTGACAGCAAAACATAAAACTTAACAAACAACTTTTTTTAGAATTAACATAAGTTTCTTTTACACGTATTAAGCCTAACGTCTTATTTGAGGCATAGAAAAAAAGAACTTTGTGAAAATTATTTTCATAAGCTATAATAGCATCTACGTACAAGTATTCAAACTTGAAATATTCCCACATATTTTCATATTTCTTTATTGCAGTAACAATTTCACGACTGAAGATAAGAAAGGCTCGTGATGAAAACCAATTTATGAGCCCCTTTAGTGGGTTGTTACAGTAGGTCTAAAATTTCCAATGGAACTGACAACAGAACAAGTAAGTCAATTCTTTTGTTTTGATTAAATGAGATTGGCCGTAAAAATTTCTCAATCAACATCTTAGTTAATCTTCTCTTAAAATATCCTGTAGATTTTACAAGAATAATCCATTATGGTTATGAACACCACTTAGATAAGTCCGATTTACATAAATTGATATTTTGATGCTGGGCAGGCGTAGCCTACGCATGAACATCTCCGCCTGTCTTTCAGATTAATATATATTTCTCTTCGTCCTTACATCAGAATCTAGTTTTTGTACGATAGAAGAGAGTGCTCAACATTATTTTCAATAACGGAGCTTGTATGTTTGTATGTAGAATCTAGCCTTGACTTACATTTTTGCCGACAGGTCTGTTTCGTCGATCGTTACGACGACTTTTCAAGGCAGCTGTCTGTTTCTCGTCTCTTTTTTTTCTTTTGCCTTGCCTCCTCTCCGTCCCGCTTCTTTATCTTTTGGGCTGTAATCTTCATCTCCTTACACGTATTTGCCAACGATTATTCTTGAATAGGAGTAAAACTTATATGCGTGGGGTTAAGGTGGTGTTTATAACCAAAGAATGATCTCTCTAAATTAACTTGTTTAACCTTCTTTTTCTTTTACTTGTTATATTACAAGCAGAGCGTACAAAGTAAGTATCGAACACAAACAGCATAATATTGCAGTGTTTTTACGTTCCCGTTGATCCCGATACATATAAACCACTTCGATCCATATTAATCATACGGTACTTTTATTAACAAAATATCAGTATATTAGTGTTTAATACTATTACTATTATTACATATGTAAATTTCATCTACTTGTAAGCTTTTTATCGCAATATGAAAAGACAAAAAAGTTCTAGGAACTAACATTTAAATTGTATCGATACCACTTCAAAAGTAGCACTTGAATATTGTGCACTATGCTTGTAATATATAGCCTATCTAAAATACCGAAAAGCCATTGCCTTCTATCGCCTGTCAAAAGTGCGTTGAGTACTTCCTTGCCACACGCACCTTGGCTTACTACACAACTGCATACTTGTCGCCTGTTTCTATAAGCGGACCAAACCCGCGTTGGTGATATAGGGCCTAATGAAAAATTAAATTCTACCCACACGTTATAAGATTTGTCGAGTCATGTTGTAACTAGACAGTTTGGAGGAATCATAGTTCAAAAGATTGGCCGAGCTGTTACCTTTAATACTTCGTTGATATTTCGCTAGTTATGAAGATAGGAACTTTGTACTTTTTTCGTATTTTATTCACGCTTGGCTGTGGCCAAATCTTACACAGACCATTTGTATCAACCAATGTATTAGATATTATAATAAAAATGACCCGAGCTGGGTCAAAATTGTGTTGCTATCACTCGTACAACAAACCAGCAGGTAACCAGAACGTCAGAAAATTATGCACAATGTGATTAGAAACACACACAACCCCTCTCCCCCCCCAAAAAAAAACAACAAAAAAACAAAACAAAAACAAAAACAAAAACAACAAAAAAACAACAAACAAAAAAATCAAGAAAAAAAAACAAAACAAACAAACAAAAAAAAAACACTCAATAGATGCTTCGATAAATGCTTTTGTGTATTATTTGAGACACACCGTTATGTAAGACATACATCTACTTCGGTTTGACCTCCACCCACACCCCACACCCCCTCTTTTTCAGACTGAATATGCCTAAAAATCAGAGTTGGCCACATGCATATTATTATCTGTCTGTGTGTGTTTTTTTTGTCAGTTCTTATCTTTTCTTTTGTCGCTGTCTTTTTTTTTAATATTTGCATTATGCATACGCGTGTTTGTGTAAAGTGGGCACGGAGTCAAGGACTCGCAAATTACTCTCACAGGCGCCATGCGCCACTGAGCTGTGGATAAATAAAAATAGGGGATAGCGGCAGATCAGTCCAAGGAAATGGAATCCCAGGATAGCGGCAGCAAGGTCCGTGGTAATGGAACTAGTTTAGGGGCTTCTGTAAGAAAATATTCATAAGTGGGTTAGCAAATGAAGATTACCCAATAAAAACTATTAAAACAAAACATGAACGTGGAAAAATGTATGGAACGACAACGACAACAACAAGGCCAATCAACTTTGCCTATCGTTTAGAAAGTATTCGAAACTAAAGTCTCCTAAGTCTATCTAGGAACTGCCAGATAAGTCCAACATTATATTGTTGGTTCAACTTGTGTTTTTTAATTTTCGAAAGGTCACAAACCATAAAAATCACTAGGTCTAATAGATATTTATGCATATAAATTTTTTCAAAAATTTACTTGACTGCCTTTGAAAGGACTCTTTTCTATTTCTTACTTTTTTACATACATTTTGTAGAGAAATCATTAGGCATAAATTGATGGACCTCTAACACACTCAAAAAATCTGGTTGGCCTAAAATGTTTATTTACATGGCGGAGATAGTCATAGGATACCAATGTTGTACCCTCGCGTTTTACGCAAACGCTGGGTTTTAGCTGTCATATTTATTTGTTCCCTTCTATATTTCTTGTCTGCTACTTTGTCAAAGGTATGACTGTCTACCTATCATATTAAATTGAACTTCAAAACCATATAAACACCATGCACTGACGCTTCCTCGGTGCTAACCAATTAGGCATGCAGCCAGTACTAATTACTGCTAGATCTAGATGTAGATCTAGCTAGATCTTGATCTTGCTGCTTACCTTAATTCTACTTCTATTCTAAATCTAATCTAGATCTAGATCTCGATAATCTAGATCTTTACATTGCTGCTTATCTTTAATTCTACTTCTATTCCAAATCTAATCTAGATGTAGCCTAGATCTCGATCATAAGGATCTAGAAAGAATCTAGACTAGATCTCGATATCTAAATCTAGATGTTGATCTTGTTGCTTACCTTTAATTCTGCTTCTACAAGTTCTAGTCTAAATCTAATCTGGTTCTAGATTTCAGATTTAATTTGCTATAGTTCAAAATATGAATATTCCCATTTTTTAACATTTAGTTAGTATTCTAATTTTGAAGTCATTGATTAATTGGGCCAACTTGCTGAGCTCAGATTTTATAAGAAACTAGATCTAGATGTAGATCTAGTACTAGAAGTAGAAGTAGGCTAGCAGAATCTAGAATTTTTAAGGGATTTTCTTGAGTTAAAAATAAGCTATTCGAACTGAAATCTTAGTCCTGTTCTCAGTTCTGATATATTCTTGAAAGGATCTCTGCACAGGGAGGCCACCCTAATTACTAAATTAGGCTTAAATTTGTAGTACTTTTAGCAAATTCTCTCTGATTTTTATATAAGTAAAGGGTCTTGCGGAATGAGATGCACTATAATAAAAACAACAACTGAGAAACCAACAGATTACAAGGCCTTTTAAAAGTCAAACACTGACATAGTCAAGTCAAGAAATAAAAGGTGACAAAGACTAATTTTTAATTGTAAACAATATTCAATTTATAAACAGTGACACCCCGAATTGAAAATCATGCCATATCTCTTTTTATAACAACAGTTTTGGTTAATCCCATAGCAATTACTGAATTAGGCATGGGTTACAATGTGTTTAATTGTGTAAATAATTTCTTAGTCATCAGATTATATTCTCACCGAATACGAGTCCAAAAGAACACTGCGACAGCCATTTCAGTGGCAACCAACAGAAGAATCTAATGATACAGAAACTTTCAGGTGTAAAAATTCTAAACAAGGTCGTTGGCTCATAGTTGACCATAGAGGTAGGTGTAATGTAATTTTAAAAAATTTGGTACAGATTTGTTTGATACTGGTATTGCAACAGTCTAAGTTTTAACATATGAAATACATTATGGTTTGTTAAGAGGAGTAACTCATAGTTAACTGAGATGTGCTTTGTGGGAATCTTTTTAGTGGGCTCCTATAAATGGCTTATCAGTTTGAGCTGTAACTAATCTGAGGCTGTGATTGTGACAAAAGGCTGCATATCTGTCGTTTATGGTGGGGAAGAAAGTATTTTTTATAATAACACATTAAGTACCAATACTGTCATAATGGTGTGATGTTATGACTTTCTGAAATTGCATTATGAATGATTCTTTGCCATAAGCTTTAAATGAATTGACCCAGAAATATAAAAACAATCACACCCAAAATCTGATGCAGTGCAAAATTTTTGTCCAGTATCACAGCCGACAGAATTTTCATTGCTTTTCCTTCATTTCTTAGCAGTAATATCTTTTTGGAAAAAATGTTCTACAGTACTAAGATAGTTTAAGAGGTATGGTAATACAAGGTAAGAGCTTTTTTGGGACAGT
Organism: Elysia marginata; assembly: GCA_019649035.1. Lineage (NCBI taxonomy): Eukaryota > Metazoa > Mollusca > Gastropoda > Plakobranchidae > Elysia > Elysia marginata. The sequence continues at coordinate 345,769 of BMAT01002734.1, read as the reverse complement.
CTTAATTTCTTTGCTATACCTTAATACTTTGTTCACCATCGCAACCTACAGAATCACAACTTTTTGTCACAGATTTCTCCCCTTGGGAAATCTTATCTTTAACTAAGTCAAGTTTTCATTCTGTGGAACATAGTAGTAAGAGTAAAAACCCATATATAGATGTAAGTTGTAACAGTAACTGGACAGCTACTGTCCTCTCTGAAGACAATCTTTAATATCTGTGTTGCAACTTACATAAAGTTACACATACAGTTTTCAATGTAATTCAAAATGTCTTACAAACCTCTCACCTTTTGGGATTAAACACAGTTGCTACCAAACACAAGTACATGTTTCAGTAAAACAAATTTCATCACATTCCTTATAAACAGCTTGAATTAGAGTAAACAAATATGCTTTCTACGTAACAAAGTAACAAGACACCTTGATTTAATCACTGAGCACTAATTATGTAGATCTCTTCATTAAAAAAGCCTTAACCTTTTCCAGGATATGTTTGCAAACGCCAACATGTTGGGAGTAATAACTGCTGTGATGTAAAGAATCCAACCACAAGACATCACTCCTGTGAAACGTGTTTGTCGAACGGCTGTTGTGGCGTGTATGAATTTTGTGTTTCCTGCTGCCTGCAGCCTAAAAATGTAAATATCTGTCTGATATCAATCCCTTATAGATTTGAAAAAGATGGTTTTAGAAATACTCGTAGATTGGTTTCCTCATTGAATTGTAAGCTGAAAGACATTTTGTATTAATGGGAGAAAAATTTACAAATCAAGTTAGCCTTAAACACAGTGTATTGTTTCAAATTGCATATAATTTAAGGTAAAGGACTTGGTCTTCAACTACATGTTATTAGTTTAGTTTTTAAAGCTTTGTTTAGAAATTATGAAATATCACATTTCTAATATAAATTTACAATGTGGCTTTTGAACTGTTATTTTCAGCAAAAGCTTCTGAGCAAAATAAGGAAGGAAAACGTTGAAGCACCTTACAACCTTTTCATCAGTGAAGTGGAAAACATTTTTGATTTGTGTTTGGCCAAATGTAGGACATCCTCTCAGGTATACAAGTATACTATGACAGCTTGCCTAATATTTACAGGGTTCTTTTGAGTTTGTTGTTTCAAAAGTGTTAACTTTAGTTTTTGCATCTTAAACGATTTGTCATTAAGACATTTTAGCTTTAGAGAAACAGCAAATGCTTCAATCTGAGGTATATCATATGTGTGTGCACTTTGCTGGAAGAAGTTAAAGCAAAGAAATGTTTTAAAATGTTTTGTCCTTCATTTAGACGTAAACGATTTCTTAAGAATATTATAAATCTTGTTGTTTTTTCTTGCCATTTTAAAAGTCTAACGCTATTTTCTTTCTCTTAGTAAAATTCAGTGTTTTTATTTTTGGTGTTTCTTTTTTGACTACATTTCAGAGTGTCCAACATGAAAACTCCTACAGAGACTCATATGTAAAGTTTTGCTATGGTGACAAGCCACCTGACCTGCAGAAAATAGGCAGTTAAACTGGACATGTTATAGTCATGAGGGTTTAGCTTTTGTTTCCTGTGTTTTGGGGTAGACACACCTTAGTTGCCTGACTGTACTAGATTTTCTTGATGGGTTAAAAAGCCACTTTGGGATTATAAGCATTTCTGTGATATTCATCATTCATAGTTCATTGTTTTTTTCTTCATGTTGTAAATATTCACGGCAGTTTTTGTTCTTGTTATTGTGATGATTATTTAAAATTTTGCCTTTGCTTATTCTAGCACTTTTCCTTAAAGTTTTTTTTCTTACAAATATTGATAATGTAAGCAGTTTGTAAGTTTTTTTGGGCAAAAAGACATTGATTTTCATGATAAATTTACAATTCTTATGTTTTGTATGATTGCTGCGTAACTGTAGTAGATTGTGGAAACTGTTTTGCAAGAATTAGTATTGTTACTGTTGAAAAAGCCCATAATAATTTGTGAAAATAATATTGGAAGAATTGTCAAGTCATAGAGTGGCTGAGCTTGTAACTTCCACCAGGTTTCTACATTGTTAAGCAGTCAAGAAACTTGAGATTTTTTTTATGTTGAGGGTACTAAGTTAGACAGTACCATGTCCAATAGAGGGAAAGCTCAGGCTAAGGCTTCGCCTGCCTCTAAGAAAGAACAACCAATGCCAACTGAAGCTCGACCTTTCAGCAAAATGTGGATCAACTCTTGCTATCAACAAACTTTGTTGCCTGGTGCTCCCTGGCATAAGGTGAATATAAAGATTGACATGTTACTTGTATGAAATATTAGAGAATTAAAGAACTATTAAATAGGAATGTCTTAGCATAAAAGACAACAAAAAATACAGTTATCACAGTATATTTTTCGGCAAGTAGTTCTTATAATAGCCTTTAATATTAAAACTGTTTACTCAGATGTTTGAAGTTTGCAACTTCTTATATTAGTTTAAAATAGAATTAGAAAGATTCAACATTTGAGGTAACTTTATTTGTCCGTGAAGCTAAAACTATTTTTAAAATTTTTTTAGCAAAATATGAAAAGAATGCACAGGACAACTCCCTGATGATTGTATTCTTATGACATGTTTAAACTTTGTTTTTATTAGTTGGAAGAGGAAATCTCACACAATCTTGCTCAAAAGGCAGAGAAACAGTTTAACCACCCACAAAGGAAAGAGATGCTCATGGAAGTGTTGGGGAAACATTTTGTGGAAAAATATATGTCACATGTACAGCGCAGCCCAGATGTCTTGGTAATCAATCTTATGTTTTTTTGTAGTCATTGTTCTCTTGGACATTTTAAAAGATCATAATATCAAATTTCAAAACCTAAAACATTGCTGTAAAATATTAAGAACATTGTAAAATTTTCTTGGAGAATTGTGACTTCAGGTAGTAGTGAAATTCAAATTCGAACATTATATATGAGCTTGTTTAATTTATCAATTTATTCTGCATTGAAAATGTTAAAAAATAATCATTTTAACTCAACCCCACCTGTGTAGCCCGTCATTGCCTGATCGCCATTGCTTTCTAAGTGCACTTTTGGTAGCTTAGTAACCCTGGAAATCTCACCAGAAATCTTGCATAAACCCCTTCTTTTTTTAGAGGAGATCTTAAGCGTTATTTAGGATATTTTTGTTTCACTTTTGGTTGACAAACAAGCCGAAGCGGGTCCGTTGAAGTTGACCATTTTTCAGTACGATTTTGCACACATTTATAGACCTAGATTCTAGGTCTAGATCTGCCTGCGTTCGATATGGACGATGTTACCTTCTCTTTTTCTTTTGAAGCGTTATGTAGGTTATTTTCATTTCACTTTTGGTCCACAAATAAGCCGAAGTGGGTCCGTTGAAGTTGACATTTTTTTCAGTACGATTTGCACAGACTGCGTCCGATATGGACAATTTACCTCCCTTCTCTTAGGGAAAGGGCTTGAAGTGGGCTAGTGGGCCTAGGGGGGATTGAGTTAAATAATGCTAAATGGAAGTGTCACGTTTTGAAAAGACATTACTTCATTTTGTGGACTTAGTGTTAGAAGAAAAGTGTAATGAAATGTATATTTTGAATTTTGCATTTTTTATCAAGCTTCAAGATTTTTCTGTCTGACTCCACATTAAAAAAAATGAATTGTATTTGTTATGGTCATTTTGTGATAAATTTATGTTAGAAATTTTTTTTTTTAACTTTATGTCACAACTATTTTTTTTCTAGACCTCTCTTGGATTTTAACTCTCTTTCTACTCCATAATTTGTATTTTCTGCTACAGGAATCAGATCACATGAGTTCTGAGGAGAGAAACCGTCTGAAGATTGATGCTGAAAACTGGCTGAATAGCCAGATGTACAAAGCTGTCAAGGAAACTGGTCATGGCTACATGCTAACGGGAATAGGCCCAGGGTAAGTGTTGGTGTGTTTATGTGGATTTTTTCCCCACAGAGTTATGCTTGCAATCAGATGAGCTTTTGTTCTTAAGTGGTATTATCAAATTCTGTTTGCAAATTCAAAAAAGATTCTGTAAGCTTACCTTAATGAAACATGGCTTCTTACAACTAAGTTGTGAAAATTATATCTAGACTGTGAAAAAGTCAAGAGAATGCAGTAGCAAAATAGTTGGAAAAGTATGAGCGCAAATTGGGTGGGTTGTAGCTCATGAGTCATAACTGTTTTTTTATAGGCATCATTATCAAACAACATGGCAGTCTATATTTGTGTCTTGGTATACCTAAAAAGAGGATAAGAATGGCAATTGGGGTGTGAGTTTTCCCAGTTGCCATCTTCTTGTACATGTGGCTTTGTTTTTGGCATGACTATTCATTTTTTTTTTATTTTAAAAGTTCTGTAGCATAAAAGCTATAACTTATAGCACTGCTCGTAAGATAATGATGCTTTTTAGCTTTTTTGTTCAAAGTATACTAAAATATGAACAAAAAAAGTGAGCAAAAAACTTTTGAAAAACCAATGTTTTGTTGTAACTGAACATTTGCATAAATAATTAAAATTTTAATATCTTATTCTTTTCACCACTCATAATTCAATGTTGAATATTTAATCTCAGCATTAGCTAAGCAAAAGGAAATTCATTCTATATTGAGGGAAAAAAATGTTTGCCATTTGCTGCAGGTTGGCAATGTGACCAAAACCCCCCAATTTTGTGTTGATAGTTCATCATTCTAAGGACATGCACCTTTTTAAGGAGAGAAGGGAGCTTTTTAATTGGAGTTAAGCCAATTCATAGATTCTTTACTTAAACAAATTCCTTTATCTTTGCTGAAAACGGAAATTTGCGGGCAGTTTACTAGTTTTTTAGAAATTGATAATTTGGTAAATTTTTGGCACCCCTTAGAGCATAGGATGATATTAGAATTGGACATGGCCTTTGACATTTTAAAAAATTAGTTTGCTTTTCTTGTCACTAGACTGGAATCTCAAAGTCAAATCAGGAATCCTAACCATGCAGCTTTTTATCTTGAACAGTACAATTTTTTTAAAACTGGATTTCAAGTGAATTTTTGTTAAAATTTTTTTTTATGAACCTTATCATTTTGAGCACCTGATTAAAACCTTTCACCAAATTCTAACACACACACACACACCACCATCCCCCTTCCTCTGATATGGTTTTAAGTGTCTACCTTTGTATTAAAAAACAGAGCTGAAAAGCTATTGTTGAAGAGAATAGCAAACTTTAAACTGTGACTTTATCGTGAATCTGAAAAAGTCAAAATGGAAGGTAGCTTATGTTGTCGTTCTTAAAGTGCCATTCGTATAGACCAATGAGAATCTTTTCTCTCTTCATTTTTCCATATTTTGCTTTTCAAACCAGGGAACCACCACCTACTGGAACCTACGCTGATTTTCTGAGAGACACATTCTCTGTATTCACAACAGGCTTAGATCGAGAGCTTTATTGCCAGGAGCAAAATCTGACGGTAATTGTTCTGTTTATTTACTATGTCCTTCCAATG
>BMAT01002734.1:322085-338311 GCA_019649035.1 Elysia marginata | reverse complement strand
GGCCTATTCAGTAAAACTCATTTTGGGGCAAAAAATGAAACACTTGAAGACAAATTTGGGACCAAGAGTCACAAATATTATTTTATTTGATGCACTGTTGGATCACGTTGAGGTCATTTATTTTTTCAAGAAAATGACACCAAAATATTTATACAGGGATGCAAGTTTTCCGATTTTAATCGGAATTCCAATTTTTTTGTCTCTCCCGATTGTTTTGATGGCAATGGTTGGAAGAAAAGGATTGTAATGTTGATTACCTCTCAAAGTCAAAATATGTACGAAAATGGCAGTGCAGGAGAGATGTTAGAGGCAACTGGGGATCAGGGGATTTGGCATAAGTCAGCAGAAGGGGGGATAGATCTGGTAGTATGGTGAGTCATGTTTTCATTCAGTTGTAACAAATTGTGAGGCCTAATGTTTATATCTTGAATATAAATTGTAAAACTTGTAATTCTGGGAAAATGTGCCAGGAGATTGAGGTGATGGTATTGGTAGGGAACTCAAAGAGCAAGTGTCAGTAGACAGGGTTTTTGGCATAATTTTTTTCTTAAAAATACTTCAGCTTCAGGGGAACACGCACCCCTGACCCCCTACCATGGCTCCGCCTTGGGCCCAATACATTCTAAATTTTCAGGCAATTATGATTTGGCTCACATCCAGGTCTATTTTAAGGCTTTTCCCCAATTGTATCTTTACATCTAAAAAAAACCTTACAGCACATTATAGTCCACAGTTAGTGGGTTAAATCAATAATGTTTGTTAGGATACAGCGCGATTTATAGTTATTCTTATTTATTATTGTTAATAGCCCAGGCCCAATTGGGTTAAACCATAGCAAATTTCTTGTCCTGATTGAAATGGTTTTTAGCCTTTTTGACTAAAATTGCTTAAGTTTGAACTCTCAGGATCAAGTATATTTCTTTTTAATTTTGTTTTGTTTTCCAATTGAACCATGCAGGGGATGTGCGACATATTAAGAAGTGTTCTAACATGCCAATCCTTACTTGCAAAAAAGATAAAAAAGAACAAAATTAAAACAAGAAGCTTTTAATAATTACTCAATGAATAATGATTACAAAATAAATTTTGGAACTGACGCTAACGTTCATATTTGATTTCTTTCTCCTAGCCATGATTCACACAGTGGAGGGTGATCCACCGCCTCTGTGGGGCCCCCAGAGCGATGCCATAGGTGGAGCTGTAGTGGCACTATTGCAGCGAGATCCTCGCAAGTTTGACATTGTTGTGGGTAGAATGCATGGTCGACAGCTGCCTGGTTCCTTGCGTGCTTATATCTGGGCAGACGTTCTCTTCAAGGCAGAGCGGAAGAGGATGAAAGAAGTGTTAGTAAAAAACTTTTACTGTAGCAGCTGTATATTCAGTAACTTGCTTCAGGCTTGCAAAGAGGTTGACAGGGGGTAATGCATTGCATGCTGGAAATAAGCTGGTTTTTTTTTTCAGTATTTTATTATTTTAGGATTGTGCCTATTAGAGGCTTATGCCCTCTAAACTGGCAAGTTTTTTCTTTTCTTTACAATTTCTTCTAAACAAGACGTTTTCATTTTTGGCTTTGCACGTATGTCAATGTATTTCAATTTGAGCATTTCTTATTGACTTTTTTCCTTATGACTTATCCATAAAGCAATTGGTTTACAATTTTGCTGCCGAATGTTCTCTTTGCTGTGTGTTGATCACAACTATGACTACTTCGAAAAATAGCGTGCTTTGTATGTAGCTGAGATATTAAGCTTTTGTTTGATGTATTGTTTATGGATATGCTGTGAAAAATTTAAAAGTTGTGATTAAAAGGAACTTAATTATCAGCCGGCGCTCGTAAATCAACACAAATTATATCTTCCCACATAATTTTGGTGATATCATAAAATTTTTTAGGTTCAGAAGCTCAGAGAAATGCATTGTTCAAGACAAGTAAAGCCTTGAAATGTGAAAATTGTAAAATGCGACTTATTCTCACATGTCACAAGACATTTGGTTGTTATGGAAATTATTTTGGTATATTTTCTGCCTGCTGTGCAATATCTATATATCAGAAATATGTCAAGACAAACCATCTCAGATCTTTGCTTTGAGTCTCAAATTCTTGTTTAGCAAAGCTCAGTTTCTTACAGATGCTTGTAGGTTTTATGTGGAAAGAGTGTGCTCCCATTTTGAATAATCCTACTGTTCACCATATCAATTTTCATTAAAAAAAGATGTAAACTAAGATTATTTAAATTGAATTAGATTCTCTTGCACAATTTTTTCAATGAAACCAGGTATGTGGAGAAAGTTGTGCGTGAAAGATTTGCAGTTTCGATGAGCCGTGGTCTGACAGAGCTGAGGATCAAGAAACCGACACAGTCGCCAATTAATGGGCTTATACAAAATGCTGTCATTGAGGTTGGTTATTTTAATCCGAGTTCATTGTATCCACACCTTGACTCAACTTTCTGTAAACTATAATACACAACAGGACAGGGTTAATAAAGTCCTTCATTGCATGTCAAATTTTCTTTAGAATTTAGACTAAAGAGGAGAATAATTCAATGCAATAAGATTTTTCTTACAGCAAGGTTCAGATCTATGTAAAATTTTCTTGAATGCTAAGAAATTCATAAAAGGAGGCAGTCTGATCCTGCCCTTGCTTAGAGTAAAGAGTAAAATAATGAAGGAGTAAAGTAGACAATGGTTTATTTTCATTTGTTTTACAATTTATCCAGAGATAACCATGGCCAAGGATATTTTAGTAGTAGGAAAATCTTGCAGACTGGTCAAAATGTTTATATGGTAGGTCTTGATCTATTTTCAAGATTCAGAGGGTTCACAAACTGTTTAAAGCTATTGCTACCACTGCACTTATGGGATAAATAAAGATAAGCAAGATTTTTTAAATAAGGTGAATAAAATCTAATATGCATTTTATTATGTCACATCCATGACACCAAATCAACCATGTCTACTCTTAAACCTACTTCTTTTCTTATGATGCAGTAAATTAAGAAGACAATTCTCAAGAATGAGAGAGCATGCATTATTATTTTTTAGTCATAATATAAATCTTATATGCAACAGTGTTTCAAAATTGAATATATAATGTACCCCAAAACGTTGTGTAATGGGTCTGCAATATGTTTAACTTTAGCCTTTGTGTGTCTGTCTCTGTGCTAGAATTAAATTATTTAAGTTAAAAACATGATATGTGTGTATTGTAAATACTGGTACAGCAATGAATCAAGACCTTCTGTATGCTTAATTTTTCTTATCCATTCAGACATACAGTAAGACAACTAGCATGGTGCCATACAAGCACATGGAACATATGAAGGAGTCAATACGGGCTCTCAATGTTTTGTATGTGTATGATCGAAGTTATGAACCATATCTTGTGCAGTGGCTTTTTCCTATGCAGCTGGCATTCAGAGACAAACAGGCCATGTCAGATGATATGGGTAAGCTTCCTCATCCAAATCTCAGAGTGTTTCACATGAATAGTTTCTGACCAATAGTTTACTACCAAGTAAGCAATTATGACCTTGGTTGGGGCATTTCCTTAAGTAAAGTAAAGTTAAGATTAAGAGCACGTGCGAATATTTTTCACCTATCTAAGGTTGAAGTTATCGATTTTTTAATTTTGGGCTTTCCTACTGCAGTAAAATCTTCTAATTATTCAGTTTCCAGCATTTCAGCGATGAAAAATCAGTATTTTATTTAAAAACAACTTTGAAAGCATAGGTGGGTGAGCAGTTTTCAAAGGAAACTGAAAGTTTGGTCTAAATTGATGATTTTAAACAAACATAGCAGAGCTCATCGCACTTTTGGTATCGATGTAATGGCTATGACATTCTCTTTTTTAATAATAAACTATCTTTGCCTTTTTTATGTAACTTGTTTCACCATTTGGAGTTTTCCGACGTCTACTTTGGATAACAAATACCCCATATAATAAGGTTATATCCAATTTGAGGTCATGATACAGTTTCGTTTTGGGGCGCTACTCTGACACAATATTTTTTCCAGATTGCTATCGCGATTGTTAGCAAACTATTATCGGCATCTTTTCAGTTATCTCAACTCGATCTAGCCATCAATTCGCACTAACTAAATCAATTACAAAAAGCCAAGAGCAAAAAATAAATCTGGCCTACACCAGCTTGCCTGTGCTCACAAGCAAAGAAGAATTGAAAATGAAACTAATGAAAGTAGATCTAGATCTATCTCAAGAGAGACAGATACGAATGTGACAGAGAGTAAAAAAACCCTCGATCGAATTATTGATCTAGGTATAGAACAAGAGCTAAATGTAGGCAATGTACAACAAAGTGCAACAGAAAAGACTTTGGATGCAGGTCAAGAACTAAACAAATACTGACATCAGCTACAAGGTCTAGAACTAGAAGTAATGCCAACACGATCACAGCTCAAGCAGTCGTTAGGAGAAAGATTTGAGGAATCTAAACTTGACAGTAAAAGTTTAGCTGCAGACCCAGAACATTTTTAATTAACTAAATGTCCCAAGTTTGAAGAGATGGTTTACCTTTTTGATAATTTCATATGAAATGAAAAAGCTGCAAAAATCCTTTTTAAGAGGTTACAGGACATGTTTAATTAACCCATATTCTATTCTTAATGATTTACAAAAACTTTAAGAATTAGATAGATTACATAACATAACCAAAGTAAACATGGAATGTCTGGTCTACCTGATATCATTGCCAGGTGAGCATGTGATTGAGCTGGCTATGTACCTAGACATGCTCAATGCCAACTGCTTTCCATCCTGGCCTCATGTATTTGCCATGGCAGAGCAGGTCATGGCGACCCTGCAGCAGCATGATCCTGCCCTCCATGACCACCTGAAGCGGATTGCTCCCATCAATGCTCAAGTCAACCCCAAGGTCAGAATCGGATGATAGGCAGTCTTAGTATTTTTGGTTAAAAAATCTTTGTTTTTTATTTCTTTATGTGCTTAATCATTTTTTATGAATTACTAAGTTCATTCCTCTGCAAGGTCTAATTCATGTCAAATCTTATTGTCGTTTTAAGTAAAATGGAATTTTCTTTATTTCCTGATAAAATTTGACGACCTTATTAATAATGATAATGATGGTAATAATTACGATGATAATAACGTCACACTGCAACACAATGATCTATCTCAGAAAAAGAACAAAATGGTAATGACCCACCATGAGTATCTTTGTTGATTATCTCATTATTCCTACTTAAAATTGTGAAAATTGGCTGGGCCAAAATTTAAATATAAAAATTATTGTAAATCTTGTTAGTATACAATGAAGAAACCATTTGATGCAATTCTGATTGTTTTTCTCAGCACCAATGGTTTTGAGATAAACAACTATGTTATTGGCCTGATGATGTGTAGGTTTTGTAGAGATTGTAACAACTAATTTGGGGTGATGCTCTATGTTATTTTGCATTTCTCATTTCACATTTTCCTAAAGGGAGATCACATAAATGATTCAAGATGGAAATAGCTATCTTCATGCAATTGACTGTAAATGGGTTAAATTTTTCCTTAAAGGTGTGTAAGCCATAATATTATGCTTACAAGCGGTTTCATCTTGATTGAAAGGAAAAAATAAACTTTACTTTTAAAAGAAACACTGTGTCCTATTTTTTTTTTTTTGCAGAGACAAATTTTTAGGTATCAAATATTTCACATATCAAAAGAAAAGGGTGATTCTTCTCATGATATTACCCTTCTCCTTTTTTTCCTTGCCATTATTATTATCATAACATGCAGACAACAATTTAAATTGAAGAAATGTCAGGCTTCTTTGAATGTCTTCGTCCTCACAAGTTAAAAAAATCCAGGTCCTTCATGTTGGTTATGTTCCTTCATTCACAATCTCACTGTCTCTCCCCTCCCAGGAGTTTCTTGTACAGCTGTTGCACCAGGAGCGAGAGCGGGCAGAGGCCATTCTCCGGTCATCCTCAACAGCAACGCCACGAGCACCAAGCTCTTCAACTCAGTTCTTAGCTGATCCTTCCATTTTCCTTCGCAGATGGATTGGAGAGGTTTGTTAACTGCAGATCATATGTTTTCCATTTTGGCTTATAGGTTTTAATTATTATGGTCTAATACTTAAATTGTGAAAGAATACACAACAAAGTACAGAAATATTATTTTTTACAATATCAATAACTACACTTTAATTTTTTCTCCCCTTTAGCTTTTATTAACTTTAGTAATAATAATAATAATAATAATAATAATGTTGATGATATATAGGGCGCTTTCACCAAATATATTCAGCTGAAAATCCATTTCTTCTCAAATTGACGTGGTGATCACTGTGAAAAAAGGATTTCATTTCTTTTTAACTTGACATGGTAATAGTAAAGATCTGTACCCGATCCAAAGCCACTCTCAGTCATAATAAAATCTTTTTGGCAAGTTTTCCCATTTTTGCAGGAATACCGATCATTTTCCAAATATTTTCCTGCATTTTCATCATCTCAAAAGCAGGAAAAATGAGAAAAAAAAGTCCCTCAAAAGTTAAAGAAAGCCCCCTACATTTACATTTGTTCTTGCACAGTTATAACATTTTGTATGGTAGAAAAGTAAAAAGGTCAAAGGTGTTGTATGAAAAGAGCTCTCTGAGAAAAACGAATCTGAAATATCAGTTCCATTTGCTACACCAAATAGATGTCGTAAAATTTTCCTTCTTTTTTTTTTGTGTGAAAACTGCTTGCACCCGGTTAAGTTTATTTGGGGAATTTTGAGACCTTTAGATATATAAATTGTTAAAAAGTTCTTAAAATGTCCTCAAACATTGTGATAAATTATTTTGATGCTTTAGTTATGTTCTGAGCTTTTGCATTTGGAAGATTTGAAGAAGGTGACCTATTTTTGAGAAAAGAAGAGAAACAGGTTGAAATATTTTCCATTGAATGGATTTAAAGATCACAGTAGTCAGTTTTTCAATTACATTTTTCATTTCAAGTCATCATTTCAATGAGTTTGTAGTTTTATGTGATGGACTACATTATAAAATTTCAATAAATACCAAAATATGATTTTTAAATTTTACTCCAATTGAAAGTTCCAATTTTCTCAAATTGGCTATCAAGGAAATTGACTTATTCGGGATTTTACTCATGTATTTTAAAGCTCGTGTGAGTAAGTTTTGTCACCCCCCAAAAACCAGACAATTGGGAGCTTTTCTCTTTCCACATTTTTTCACTTCATCTTTTTTGTGACCAAAGTAGTTGGAATTCTTATTTTGGCAAGATTTTGTTAGGAAAATGTAAGTGGTGGATGTGAAAACTAGAGTGAATTTATTTTGCTCTGACATGCTTTTTGTGCTTCATACTTTTTCATTAGAAGAGATATTTATTTATGATGAAAAATTATTGCTGATATCAAATCTGACCTTTATTTTTTCTATAGATTTCTGCAATAAAAAGTCAAACGAAAGGAAAGTAATATGAAAATAATGTCCTCAGTAACTTGAATCCTAGACATATCATGCATGTCATAACAGAATCTTAACATATTTTTTTTTCAATTAGAAAATATAATGTACAGGGAACATCATGTAGGTCGCAAAAGGTTTAATACAGAGTTTTTTAATAAGTGATGGCTTACTTGTCTCCCTTTCTTTGTAAGGGCTTTGTGAGCGTCTTGGACACACCAGGTGTGATGTATGTGTGGGACCAACTCTTCATGCAGCAGTGGCAGCAGTCAGCCATCGTCAATGTGTGCCTGTCACTCATGGAGCTACTGCGACATCGCTTCATGGAAGCTTATGACTATGTCACCATGAAAGAGGTTTGCTAAATATAATTATGTATATACACTTGAAAGTAGACCTTAAGAAAAGATGAAATGTATGTTGCTATGGATGTTTTTTTTTAGGAAGAAGATTTTCATGTTCTTTTGTTGTAGTAATTTAATAAGCTATTGTGTAACCATTGCTCTATATCTTATGCTTTTCAAGCATGTTGGCTGTTGGCTTATCAAGTTGACTACTAGAACTAAATAATGGCTCTTAACAGTATTTTGAATAAAATGAAATATGTGTTAATATGGATAGGATTTTTTTCTTTTGTGAGGGGGGTTTCAGCAAGAAATTGTTTTTTTTTTTTTTAAATTGTTCAGTAAACTACATCCTACTTTGTTTGATCATTGCTTCATAGCTTATACTTTTCATAAGTTTTATCTTTTTCTCTAAATAATGACTCTTAAATATGACTTTATTTGTTGTTTTATTTTCCATGGTGACTCAGTGTGGTTTCCAGTTGCTGTTACTGTTAATTTTTCTCTTAATCATTTTCATTCAACAAAATATCAGTTTTAATTATTGATTCTGGTGGCATTTCATTAGGTAAACAGATTTAAGTGACCTTTCTTTTTCATTATTTTTATTGGCATAATAAAATAGCTTTGCTTTAAATGTTTTAGGTATGAAGATGAGTAAGGTTTTGTAATGTCTTTGAATCTTTGTATAAAGTATAAGAAATTTTTCGTTTAAAAAATGTTTCAATCTTTTCTGTATTGCAACTTTAATGGCTCGTGTATTTTCCCATTGTATCCCCTCACAGGTGTTCTTACTTGAGCCTTGTAAGCTTTACACTGTGGACTTCCAGATGGCCTGGATCCACACCGAAAATGGCAAGAATATTTTGGACATCAATGATCTCTACAACAGGCAGAGGCCACAGTGAGTAAAACCAATAGCCCTAGTTCCTTTTTTGATGGTGCAAATGTTTGGTCTACCTAGGCTTGAACATGAAGCTTCAAAATAAAGAAGCTTATTAAGTAATTTTAGAAGGAATGTCTTGCCCTTTTTATGTCTCAATTGGTTAAGAAAAGGTGTAGAAAGAAAGAGGGGCATAATACAGGCCTATAAATAAGGGAACTGAACAAAACCAGTGTCGTTTAGCTTTTTTCAAAACTAATGAAAAGTAAATAGCAGTTCTTATATGTGCCTAAGCAACTAAAATACTGAAAGCGCTTTACATGGGTTCCCGCCAGGCCTTTACAAACAAAATGACCTTTTGAACTCACAGAAGAGCAGCAATTGAAGCGCTTCACTCTAGCATACTGACAAGGTCTTTCACGCTAATAGTCGTGTTCTCCTTTAATGCGTGATGAAGACAAAGAGATGTGTAAAATTGTCTTTCTCAAGGACTGAACATTGACCCACTAAATGCTGGGTTTGAGCCCTAGACCTCTTGTCAGAAAGCCAAGCGTCTACTGCTAGACCATGATGCCACACTTTATACTTTAAGAATCATGCAGTGCATATTGATTTTGAAGTTTTTTTTTTTACATCTTTGTGATTTTTTTTTTTTGCCAGCTGAAATGAGATTTCAAGCTTAGATATTTCATGGCATCTTGTTTATTTTGTTATATCCCTTTTGACAAAAATTTTTTTCCTTATTTTACAGATCCCCAACATCTCGTCTTGATGGGGTTTCAGAGGGTCGAGAGACTCCTTTCGCTGGTCTTCTAAAACCCTGTGGTATCAAAAACATTCGCTGCAGTGTAACCATTCCAGCTGATTCTATTCAAAAGGTATTTCTAGTTGTTGTAATTATTAAGCTTTGTATGTTTTCTTTTAAAAGTTTGAAACTCTAAATAAAGAATTGTAATATTAGTTGACCCTTCTAACCAGGTAAAGATCAAACTGAGCACATTTAAGGTAACATTTTATGTGATTCTATGTCGCTGAAACAAAAACGTATAGTGTTATAAAAAATTTTAAAATTTTTAAAGAAGCAAGTTTTCTCTCAGTAAAATCAGTAACTGTCTTTATCTAAAGGAATGCAGAATATTGATGACTTCAAACTTTTTAACAACATATTTTGATTGTTTTTCTCTCAATCCTTGATTAGAAAGCTCTGAACATGAACTAAGTTTAAGTATCTGGTCTAGAATAATGCTTTTGGTCCAAGTAAACAACCACATTTATGTAGATCTTAGAAAAGAAATCCAATGTAATAAATTTTAGAGAACAGTATCATAAGGATATCATGTTATCTAAGTTTTATGTTTTTTTTAGAGGATGGACTAGGATATAGAGCTTATTTGTGCCCTAGTATTACAGGAGTAATGGGATTTATCTTGACTTTCAGGAGTCTTGGCTTGTGCGGGGCTTACACCCAGAGGATCTTCGGCTCAGTGTTGCCATATACTTTGGGAGCATCAAGATGAGGACACGTGTGTGCCACTCTCTACCTGAACTGGCTGACCAGAAGCGAGACAGTTACGGACAACTCCTAGCGCAGATTGAGTTCACAAATGAGAGACACATCTATGACATGCTTGACCTGTCCCAGTATGATGTTGAGCGAGAACTTGGGGCATATCCCTATGCTATCTTCAAATTAGAGCATATGGTACCAAGGAGGGGAGATTTGTCAGGTGAGTCTACATACATGATTTTGTAATGAAATAAAAAGTCCAAATTTGACATTACAGCTTGAAATTTTATTTTTTTGGTTTTGAAATTTTTCTTGAGGAGCAGACTTCTGACCATGCCTAAATATTTCAAATTCTAAGTTTATAACTTATGTGAACAAACGCTTTGCCTTTGAAAAATTTATCTTTTAGGACAACAAAATTTGTTGAGTAATACCCACAATAGGAGCTTAAATGATAAAATTTGAACAGCAAATTTTGTTTTTGTTATCATTTGTCTGTATTGAATAAACCTCAGACCGAGCACCAGTCACCCTGGCATGGGCTAGAATTCCTTTGTACCGACAATCATCTGCCAGGGGAGCTGACTCTGGCTTCTCCATAGTGGAAGGCGACTCGACTGTTCCGCTGCATCCAGGTGACATCCCAGACAGCCTCATCACAGCTCAGCCACGCACACCCACTCAGGAAGACCTGATTCAAGGTAGTTTTCTCTAAAAATAACTTTTTTTATAACTTAGCACACAGACTCAAACAACTTAATGGAAAATTTTTAGGAGGCAAAAAGAAAAAGACAAAAGCAAAGGAAAGTTTCTGTTTGAAAATAATTATTGCTTAATTGCATCTATACACTTAAATCATGGAAAAATAGTTTGAAAAATTCTTAAGACTTTCTTCAGTACAGTCAAAGAAAAAGGTAGTGACTGCTGGTGTAGAGAACAAATTCAGAATAATTATGCAGATTATGATTTTTGTTCTTTTTAAATTTAAGCATCAACTTTTATTTACCTAGCTTTCTCTTCCTTTTTTACCTCTACTCCCCCCAAATCATCTCCATCCTTTCCTAATATTTTCTACCTGTTTATTTCCAGCAGTTTTGTTTTGTGCACGCAGGAATGTCAAATCTCTGTTTTTTTGGCTTTTTTTATTTGTTTTTCAACGATAGGAAATTTTCTGGATGTGTGTGATTACTATTCTTTGAATATTGTCAAAATGCGATTGCTATATACAACTTATCTGTATGACATTCATTGTATGGGAGATGCAATGCTTGTCTGATTTTCAGATTTTTTCTCCAAAATCATTTGGCATTCTTGTACTCCAATGGTAAGAATTTTCCTTCTCTTTCAGGGAGTTTGCTTGGTTACAACTGTACTCTATCTGCATTTGTGTTTGACTTGAGCAACGAGCCCCCCTCTAGACAAGTTGAGCCACCAGTGCATTCAGACTCCCCAACTTCCCCCTTCACTATGCCTGCTCCAGTTGCTCCAGTAGACACAAGACCACCTCAGACACAGTGAGTTGTTAGGATTTGGGTTGTTCTTTTTTTTTTTGTTTGTTTATCTCAACCGCATTATCTTTTTCTATGATTAGTTTTTCCTCCTTTTTTTTTAACCATTTGTATTACATATAATTTTTACATGTATAGGTCTTCCTCATGTTCATAACTTATTGATCAAGTCAATTGTAGACCTGCCAAGTCTCACGATCTCAAGACCATTGGCCGTTTCTGACCATCGGGAGTCACTAAAATAATTATTCCTACTTATTCCCGAACTTTCCTGATCTTCCTATTGCTCATGAAGAATTTATTAAATTTTGACTTGCCTTGTGAGCGTATCTGGCCATTGCCGTGTTTTTGTTATAGATCTAGCTCCTTACTGACACACCTGGATGCAAGTAACACAAAAGTTTTTGAAACTTGAATAATTGCAAATGAATACAACAACAAATTATGCATTTTAATTTATATAAATATGTAAGTTTACAAAAAAATACTCTGAATAGGATTTTAGGCAGCTATGTTAAGTTTGTTCGTTTGTTTTTTTTGCACTGATCGTGTTCTCATTATGAACACACCCAGTCTCACTATGGAACCCATTGATTCTAATTATCCATAATCAAAAGAGGTTGGCAGGTCTGCAATTGATGAAAACTAATAATCTATTTTAAAGGGAGACTGGGAATTGATGGTAAAGGGAGACTGAGAATTAATTGTAAAGGCCACAAATTAAAGCAGTGGCAAACTATCTCACTTTGCTAGTTAAGAACCATGAAAATTTCTCTCGTTCTTCTCCTCTGATTTTTTTATATAGACTGATCTTCACTTGACTTTCTGTACTCATGAGTCTGCTCACTGATAGTAATGTCTGTAGGTTTTTTAAAATCTTGAAGCTTAAGAAGAGCAAACTTTACCCTAGATATGTTTATATTCTGTAGGCGCACTCCAGCACCCCCTGTCCCATCACCTCCGCCACCCCCAGCACCTGTACAGCCACCCACCCCTGCCCATCAGGAGACACCGCAGGATTCAGAGCCATGGGTCCCTCACAAACCTGCAGCAGCCAAGAAGAACCCAAAGCCCAGCACTAACCGTGATCCATTTGTTTTGTATGTGGATGCTGCAAGATATCTC
This sequence comes from Elysia marginata, assembly GCA_019649035.1. Lineage (NCBI taxonomy): Eukaryota > Metazoa > Mollusca > Gastropoda > Plakobranchidae > Elysia > Elysia marginata. The sequence continues at coordinate 325,505 of BMAT01002734.1, read as the reverse complement.
CCTGACAATGCATCCTTAGTCAAGGTGAGAAAGGAACATAAAACCAGTTCTAGTTGAAAGACTAACAGAGAAGAACATTCTTATATACCTTGATTGAATAAACTGGTGGCGAAATCATTTTTGCTAGACCTTGCAAGCTTGGCTCTATTAATCAGAAAAACTTACGTTTGGAAACTTCCATAAAAAAATTTCTTGCTTTTTTCTCCTGAGCTGCTTGCATCCCTGTTATTTATATTGGTTATGACAGAAAAAGTTTAGGACACCAAAAGGTAAATGGTTTGTGGTTGTCAGTGAAACATACAGTGAAACTTTGTTATGAAGATAATTTTGGCATGTTTTTTGCCTTTTTAAGAATACCAGTTAAAACAAGCATCATTATTAGTTTTCCTAATTAAGTTCGAAAAAGACTTTTTTGTAAGAATAGAAGTGCCATTGTAAATTTTGCCATTGATCAACAAGGAATATTTAATGGGTAGGTGAATCCTGTCTTAAAGGTCTTTTAATGCTTTTGATATAGGCAGAGAGGGGGAAGGGGGAGAGAGATCAATTTTTTTCTTCTTTAAGTTGAGTCTCAGGCACTACTGTTCTTGAAATTAACGAGTTTACTGGTATGAGTTCTGGTAACTTTAGAAACAGATTATATGGCACAAATGTGTGTTGGCCGAGGAACTCCCTATGGAACTTCCTATGTAAAGATTTTGAGTTATTGGCATTTCTGAATTCTTTATCCTGTTCTGGGCAAAATAAACTTTTCTTTACTTTATTAAAAATATCTCAAAACCTGAGATATGACTTTCTATAGGTCACAAGGTAGAAAAACGACAAACAAAGAAATAGGCCTATAAAATTTGGACAACTTATAAATTGAAAGCACAATGGTTTCACAAGGGAACAAAACTAAAAACATTTAATGATAAAAACTCTTATCAAAGATGGTCTTGAATGGTGCAGGAATTTTTAAGATTTGATCAAGGCTAAAAACTTGAAAACTGACAGAGGATGCCTAAACTGCCTTTAACTCCTTTACTGCCAAGCCTGGGTCTCGCTTAGAGTAGACAGTTCTTATTTTTTTTAAGGCTTATGAACGGTCAAAGGCATATATCCATTAAAAGAAAACTCGAGGAAATGGTAAGCCAAACAAATTATTTCCCTTCATAAAAAGGAGATTTGCAGTTTTTTTCAGTTTGACTATTTTTAACACATTTTTTTAATGATAAAGGCAGAACCTATCTGGCAGTGAAGGGGTTAAGAGCCTACATCTGAGTTTTATCACTGGTGACTTTTACCTGGTTTTCCTGGACCAACACTCAAATATAGAGAAAATGGAGATTTTTGGAGATTTGAGGCCATTAGTTCTTGTTGCTGATGTTGTCGTTAACAATCAATCATATCCCATTTATTTTACCTTGAACCTTTGGTCTGTGCTAATATAACTTCATATGTTTGACATCTTTCTCTTCTCCTGTGTCTGGTTTTTCCAGGTTACTGGCCGCATCTTGCGGGCAGGCGACCTCACCAACTTGCAAGACATCCTGGCACCACCAGACCTGAATGGCTCCTCCCGCTCTCCGACTTTTAACTTCCGCATGGAGATCAACAAAGAGGGTCAAGTGGCGGACCCTGACCTGCTGCTGTTTCTCAGATTGTACACGTACGACGTAGACAGTAGAGAGGTTGTAGTGGTTGGAAGCTGTCTGATGCCAGTTTTTACCCCAGGTCGCAAAAAGGGGGTACGCAAGCAAATGTCTGCAGCCTTATTTTTCATTCAGAAGAATTCAAATGTATAACCATCCAGCATGTCTTTGTATTCGTCCCTTAAAAATTTGTATTGAATGGCATGAGAAACATGAATACTTTTATCAGGGATGCCTTTTTTCCTTTCATTTTCCCTTTTTAAGTCCTGATTGATTTCTTGAATTTATGTACCAATAATGTGTTAGAAATATGTTTAATTTTATTTTAATATAAATCTGACCTTGAGCTTAACGATGTAAAAATGTAAGTTCTTTGTGGCTATTGGTTGCAGGAGGGGTTGTTGAATGTCGGGGGTCACCAGCTGCGGTTAAGCTCTGGAATGCCGGCCATGCGAGACAGCCTCGGCCTCATCAGTGCCACAGATCTGGACACAAACCCCAAAGTGCCAGGGTGTTCTCTTCTTATCAGATTGTTGCCACTTTCTCAGGTAGCTACACCACAAGTTGTTTGTCTCAAAGGGCATGTTATCAAATTCTTTGTTGCTAAAACTTTGTTTTTCACTTTTATTGTGGAATTTTGAACATATGAAAGCTGAAGACAAGTCTCAATACTCCATAAGTAAACTTAACCAGGCCAACTCATGGATTTATGCCGCCTTTTTTAAATATCAATGAGATTTCTCTTCTCCCATGACTCACTTATTGCTGAGGTTCAAAACCATCCTGTTTTAGCTTTCTTCTTCAGAACCTGTAGTTATTTCTAACCAATATTTGCTAATCTAGAGCCCAGTCTAAACTAACTGCAGTAGGAGAAAAAGTGATCAATATCTCATACTGCTCTTTGTTTGGACATAGCTGGCCAAGGAACAAAACAAAATTATACAGTGGACAAGATAAAAGGAAGAAAATACCCTATCAGCTTAAGGACATGATATTTATCTTAGCATTTTACCAACCCATCTTTCAATCCATGTTGTTTGCTTACTGCCTACAATAGGATAAGATACAAGGATAGATAAGCCTAGATCAGAGCAGTGATCTTTTCCAGAGCATATACTTCTGACAGTCTGTTATATTTCGGGTATAACCAGCTAGTATTCTCAGTACCAATCTTCAAGGATATGGCACTACCTTTTATGTTTTGGGTTTCCCTGAGCGCAATTTTATTGCCAATCTTGTATGATAATATCTTGTCATAGCTTCACTGACTTCATGTATTCCCCAATAATAGGATTCACCATCAGCCCCGGCATATGCCACAGGTTATTATCTGTCTGACAAGTGCCAGCCGACTGTCTCGGAATCTCGTATTTTCACCAGCTACATGGCTGATCAGAAAACTTTTCCCAAGACTGAGAGAGACATGGTGCTCCGTCTTCAACAGTTTGAGAAAGTCACCAACACTGGTAAAATTAATTGCTAATTTTCTGTGTTGTTTGTCCCAAAGATAAGTTTTTTCATTTTTTCATTAACAGTAACATATTTTGTACTTGGTGCAAGATTGTTGGAGAGAGAAAGAGAGAGGCTGATTTGTGTGTCTATCATCAATTTTGGTCGTTTTTCTGTCTGCCTGCCTGCCTAAGAGAGAGACTAATTATCTGTCTAATACAGCTGGGTCGGGATTTGTATCATTGATGTCTTGCAATATTCAATGGGCAGAGGGTATGCTTGTTGCAACACTGATCTGCATCCTGTATCATATAGATCCCCCCCACCCCTCCGATTC
>BMAT01002734.1:297456-314857 GCA_019649035.1 Elysia marginata | reverse complement strand
TTGAAACATGATAAGTGGATGTCCTCTGCTTCTCTGTCCCAGCTCCAAGATCTGTCCCTTCAGCTTGCAAACTTTGCTTGTCCAGTATTAGCAAAAAGAAAACAGACACCAGTAGTAGGCTTTTTTTTTGCTAAAAATACTAAAACAGTTAATTCACAAAAATCATTCATTGGATTTTTTCCTGAGGGGAGGGGTATAGGGGTATGTGAAAGCATTTTCTGTCAAGTGATTACACATTGATACACTTGTACGCCGCTGTCACATAATCAGGTAAAAGGTACAAACATGTGAGTAGAGTACATACTTGGCATTTATTTCTTTCATTTACCTGTCTGTTCTCATAGACTTTATCTTTACAGCTTCTTTATTGACGCATAATTGTATGGTTAGTTTGAGTATAATGACAGTGAGTGTGCACGTGACAATTTCGACCGTTATATTTTAGAATGCAGGATTATTCAGGTCCATCAGCTTTTTTACTTATTTTATCTTAACCCTTCCACCAGGATCATCGAGAGCTACTGGAAGCCATTGGTGATGCAGCTGAGTATGATCCACCAGCAAATCCTGGCACAGCCACCAGTCTTACCCAGCAGGAGAAACTCCTCTCTATGATGGAGGAAAAAGTCCGCAAGCAGGGTACAAAGGGCACAACCTTCAAAAAAGAAAACATTTTCTTCCAGCAGGCCATGGCTACATGCATGGATAACATGATGGTAAGTGCTGGATTGTGATAATCTGTGAAATACAAGAACTCACAACTTTAGCATGACGGATCTGTCTACTGTACCCGTAATGTCTGAAAGAAAAAGTAAGAAAACTGAACAATATGGGTAAAAAATGATAGGCACAGGGCAAAGAACAACTCAGAGTAAAAAGAGCTCAATAGGGCTTTATTTCTAACTTGATCAAGCACATGTTAGTTTACATGTGTACCACATAATAAAAATGATAAATCTCTGAAAGCTAAATAGAAAAGTGATGCTGAAAACAGGTTTTGAGTACTGAATAATATTTTAAAGATTGGATTTGCTTCAGGGCAAAATATAGTTAAATATAAATAAAAACCTAGAACAGTGCACTTTTCTGATTTACATGCTCAAGTTTACATTATTCTCTAAAAGATATTTAACATTTTGTCAATATCTATTATAAAGTACAAAAAAAAGCAACAACGAAAAAAAGACAACAAAAAAGTAGATGTCCTACTACATTAGAGTAGGAAGGTGACCAGTTAGTGGCAATCTAGAATGTTTCCATTAAGGGCATTAGTGGCTAAAAATGCAATATCTCAATGAGTTTTTTGGGGAAAATGTAGTAGAAATTTAAAAAAATATGACTTTATAAAAATTCAATGATTTTTACTTATGGGGAAATGATACATGAATATGAATGTTTTTAAAAATAAAAATTTTTAACAGAAAAAAAAATCAGCCACTTGTACAGTTTTTCGTGCACTGGAAAGATTTTTGGTGTTTTCCACATGAATTTGAAATATTTTGTGAACTTTTCTTTTTTCTTTGGGATTACAAAAGAAAAAAAAATTTTTTTGTATAATCCCCCATATTAACAATTGAAAAAGTTGAAAAAAGAAGGTTATTTTGTATATTGCAAATTCCTGTAGACAAAAGTTTTGCATCATAATGATGTCAATTGTCATACAATGTCAAATTTTAGAGCTCCATCTTCAATTGTAAAGTCGCAAGAAGTCAAGATGTTGGCCACTTTACTTGTTGCTATGGCAATGAAGGGGCAAAAATTGTAAATGAAATCTTAAATTCACCTTAGAATCCTATCAGGCATCAGTAAAACACAAGTAAAAGCAACCTGGCCTCCAAATTGAAAATTCAACTTTTTAGCAGCAAATGCCCTTAAGACTTTTTAGTCAGGCGGTACTTACTTTTTTCCTTTTTTTTTATTTCTCTCAACAGACTGACTTCTGTCTGCAAAATGGACTGCCACCCTTGTAGCCTCTAGCTCAGGATATTGCTTTGATATACATCCTCTGGCGGACTTTATTTAGTTTGATTATCCTGTTAAAGTTTCAGTTTGACCAGTGCAAACCATAGCCTTTTGAAGGTGCATTTGCATCCCACCGCTATTATAGCCTTTGTTGAAATTTATTTCTTTGCAGGGTGATATTGGAATCTGTAATAAAAGGGGCGGGGGTATTTTTTATTTAATAGCTCTGCCTAGTACAAATGAAAAGCAGTACTTGTAGTGAAAACCATATGAGAGATACTGCATTTCGTTCGTCCCGGGCTGAGCTGTATAAGTCAATAAGTTGGAGATGGATATCTCTTTTGTTTGCTTGTTTTGTTACTTCTTGAATGTTTATGTTTCATTATTTTTAAGATTATACTGTGCAAGCCTCATCAAGTATAGTTTGATGAAAGAAGAAAACAGTGTGAAAAGAAAGAAAAAGATAAGATTAGAAAACCTAAAGTGGTTTAAAGAGGAAACAAGTGTGAAAAGAAAGAAAAGGATAAGATTAGAAATGCTAAAGTGGTTTAAAGAGGAAACCAGTGTGAAAGGAAAGAAAAAGATAAGATTAGAAAAGCTAAAGAGGTTTTTGTTTCGGTTGATTTTTTAGTTATTATCTTGCATAGATATGAAACCTAGACTTGGTCAGCTATACACAGTCAATGTTTTAAAGTTCTTGGACACACTTCAGCAGACTTTCACAGCAAAGCATACTGGAACTGCATTATTGAGGCTGGAATAGACTTTGGCCATGAGTGGACAGCATTAATAACTAGGTTTTAAACTCTTAATCGAGTGAAAGTCACACACTTTACTCTGTTTCCCTCCTTCTATTAATTCAGAGCTGTGAAGTTATTAAGTATCAAATGTAAACTTGATAAGAAGATACAAATTTTTTGAATCATTTAATTCTTCTATTTCCAGTATACTTAAAAAAAACCACCTCAATTGTTAGCTTATTTTGTGAAAAAAATTACAGTTTTGAACTAAGGAAACTACTTCAGTTAAAAGTTACATCTAAGGTAGAGACAGAACAGGACTCAAGTTTTTATAAAGTAATGTTGTAACGGTTCTTGAAGATCAAGACAATGCCCCATGTATGCTGAGTGCTAAATTTTGTGAACAAAATGCGATGCTGGTGTAAGTAGAGGGTTATATCTTTGAATTGTAATATGTGAGCAAATGGTTCCCCACACTTGTTCTTTGTTTCATTAAAAAACACCATCCCACCTACACCATCTTCCCACACCACAATTTGTTATATTTTTATTATCATCTCAAGCTAAGCTCCCACCATACTTCACCCTTGTTGATAATTTTAAGCTTCTACACAACTACGCTAAACTTTATAAGAGTTTGTAAATATTGAAGGGTTGCATTTGTTTTTTGCTTGTTTTTTTTAAATTTTGTCATTGTAGATGCAATATAGTGATTGTGATGTCTTTTAAATTGGTACATTATCAAGAAGATGTAAAAATTTTACCTTGTTTTGTGAGCGGTTTCTTATATTTTGTTTTTTTTTTTAAATCAAACTTTATCAATGTGAGTGGGTTTTAAGTAGACATTGAAAATGTTTTTTTTCTTGGCTTCTTTTTTGGTTATGTAAGAATCATGTGTTATTGAGCATGCTTTGTATTTACCTTTGTTACTCAGATATTTACCTTTTTATGTCATGTATAATGTCAGTCTTCAGTGACGTATTTTTAGTTTTATGAATAGAGACTCTTTAAGCTTGACCTAGTGCTGAGTTTATAAAAAAAAATAGTTACACAGTGATTGCATGTTTTATTTGTTGTAACAATCTAAACTCTTTCTGTGGAACTTGATGTAATGAGCATCAAGGATACTGTCTCAAGGGAGAACTAGTAAGAATTCTCAGTGTGGACTCATTCACAGATAAAGTAAGATGTAAGACGCCATGGGCTGAGCCAATCAGTTGTTGGCAAATGATACAGCCGAGCAAAGTACGTTCACATACATGTGAATGTGGGAATCCATCAAACTATCTCACACTGGTGGACCAGTCTTTTTAGTTTTGATGAAAGGTTATTTACTTCTAATTTTGCCCAAACGTCTCCACGCAGTAAATGCTAGCTCTGGCAATTAACATGTAGACTAGTTCTAGTTTTCTTATTTTCCTTGTAATGCACAAAGACAATGACTGTTGGCGGTGCAAGATTATGAACAGCACAATTTATATTTCCCTTGTATTCATGTACTTGTGTAAGTTGCAAGCTAGTGTTAACTATGTGCACCACCAAAGACTTTGCCTTTGTTGCCTCAGAAAGTTTTTTTTTTATCCACTATGTGAAGTCATCTTATTTCATGCTTCTTGCCTTTAAATCATTGGTTTTTTTTTAGATTTGACCAGTTAACTTGATACAAAACAAAAACTGTAGTACCACATCAGGTAAATAAAAAATGGAAAAGAAAAAGAAGCCAACTACACATAGAAAATATTTTTTCAAGTGCTAATGATTTTGTCCAGAAAATTTGTTTGCAGTTTTGCTCATATTTGTTTTACAACAACATTTTGCACAAATGAAGTTTTTTGTTACTTTTGCTTGTCTCAGCTCACAAATCCAGTTCAAGTAAAAACAGATCAGTTTTAGGGTGTGGAAGAATTTTCAAAGTTTCCAAAAAAATGTCTTGATCATTTAAAAGAGCCTGGATATGTCAATAACTATAAAGCTTTTGACATTTATTATGATCTTGTTCACATACATTCTAGATTTTGATCAGAATGGGCAAAGTCATAAAAATGTTTTCTTGATATAAAAAAAGGGCATATATAGTTCTTCATCAATATATAGCCATGTCTGTGGCCTTGTGGTATAGTGGTCGTTGCTTGGCTCTGGAACTTGGAGGTCTGGTGATCAATCCCTTGTTTGTTAGCTTGATCTTTGATCCTTGAGAAAGGCTCTTTACACATATTTCTTCTATCAGGTTTAAAACAAGTACCTACCTCTAGGCTGTCATAGACTCTTTTATTAGGCTATGTTGTTTAACATGCTGATCCTTTGTGAGTTTAGAACTTACATAGGTTGATGATGGCATGTTGAGGAACTCAAATGAACCCTTAGAGCATTTTAGTATTGCCAAGTAAAGTTAAGTTTCCCATACTCGAAAGAAGGGTACAAGGAGCAGGGTCCTTATTTTTCAGGCATTCAGCATTGTGAAGGAGTTTGCTATTGCTTTCCTCACTGCCATTACTTTCAACGAGTCTTGAAGGACCTAGCTACCCATCAAGTGGTGGGTGTGCACAGGGGAGCAAATTAAAATTTTGCCTGGACTGGGGATCGAACCCAGGACGTCTCAGATAATGTTCAATTGCTCTCTGATTGCTTCACCGTTCACCCCTTTAGTAATTAAAGCTTTTAAAACTCTTTCGTTTATTTTATTCTGTTATATGCATATTTTCCTCAGGCTAACAATAGCGGTTGTACCCCGTCATTTGTTTCCTTGTTAAGTCCTAATTTAGCAAAATGACATGAACAAAGAATTAATCAGGCCTCTGAACTACTTAGAGCAGATTCATAGAAATGCCTTTTGACAGCAGGATTAGGGCTGTTGGGGAGTGGCTTGAGAACCCCCGCTCTCCCCCCCCACATAAACTAGTTCTTGCAATCAATCAGCTACCTTGAACATCATTTTCCTCTATTTGAGCCTGAAGGGCTGGGAAATGTCTGAGATTCACAAAAAAGTAAATGTCACTGACAACTCATCTCTCATGTGTCTCCTTTTGTTTGCTTATATGTAGGTCTGCTTAACATTCTTTTAAAACAGTATTTATGATTGCCTTCATAAGCTTTGTATACAAAATCTCTCCTGCCCCCTAAAAAGTGTAGATGAACCCCTAAGACCCTATCAATAAATGATAGCGTTAAAGTCAGAATATGTAAGTGTTAGTCTCAGATAGTGAAATTAAGATTTTTATCACTTTTCTTTCTTCAAACCCTTTCATTTTTTATTATTTGTGATGTGAACCCGCAATACTTATGTCCTTTTTTGCGTTGATATGTGAAAGTTAGTAGACTTCTTGTGGGAAGACAGGCTTCAAGTAAATTAATGGAGAAAAAAATTTTAGAGAGCAGTGGTACAGTAATTTAGTTTTAGACTTTAGAACAAGCCACACACAGACTGATGTTCTGTCTCCTGTTGTGTTGAAACTGATGCTATTTAATGTATGTATGTATTTTGATTTTTTAAAAATGTTTTGAAATGTATCTACCTCTGTTGCCATTCTCTAGCTTAAAATTTTTTACCAAGCACTTTTTGTCAATGAAAAGAGCTGTATGCGAGTAGCATTTACCTTCATACAATTTTTTTATTACTGCCTAAATTTTGAAAGGCTTTATAATCTATACCAGTTTGCTTGTCTTAGCTTGTATAATGTCTTTAAATTTCTTAAACAAATCTATCAGGAGTAAATTTCCCTTTGCCTTTGATGTTATCATTCAGAAATAGGTGAAAAAAAAATCAGCAAACTGCAATATATATTGAAAAGGAACTCATTGAGCTTCAAGGTGTGCCATTTTGTGTTAGTACTTTTTTGATTACCAAATCTTCTCCATAAGGTTCAGTTGGTAATGTAAACCTATTTAAACAAACTGTTTACAAAGCTACTAGGCTAACTAACTATCAAAATCAAGTACAGTCCTGAGCCTGTTATAAATGGTTTCCCTGTTACTGATATTTCATGTTCTATGATGCATTTTGGTGTCATAATAATCGGGGCAAATTGCTTTCCCAATGCAGACTACAGTGAACTGCCTATTGCTTATTTCATAGACCAAGGAAGTCTGATGCGATATTAATGTTTTACAGTTTGTTGTGTAAATAAAGTAAAATGTTCAACTAATACAACATTATACTCATCTGTGGTAGAATTGTAGAGCTACAGTTTCCTATTTTCTTAGATCCTCTCACAGTTTTGAATTTTATTCAAGCAAAAGATTTTTCCCCATTTTTGGATACATAGGTGATTATTGTGATAGAGAACTTTTTCTCAATAATGATTTCAACATAAAATCATGCAATTTCATAACCATTATTCAGCTAAAAAAAAAATGTGCTAAAATTTGTTAGAATAATTATCGGTCTCATCATGTTACACTTACATTATTTTTCATTTCTTCAATTTTGTGGGATTTCTCTAGAAATTTTATTGTGGATACAAAGATGTAATGTACTGGTGCATTTTTGTGTTTGATTTAAAATTTTGATTTGATATTTTTTGTGTAACTTTATGATAATGGTATTTTCTTTTTTTTTCTTCTTTTGTCTTTTCTTAATTATCACAATTTTTATAATTTATATTGCAATAAAATTTAGAAAATCTTAAATATGAAAGAATACAAAAGAAAAGTATTGTTACAGATTTGGAGCTTTCTGGTTATTAATTTGACAGCTGGAAATCTTTTCATAAGAGAATTCAAACCGTATTTTTTTAAATAAATGTTTTCTCCCTAAATATGTTGGCTATTGTTTTGGTTTGTTCACAAATATGTGAATGAAAGATCAATTTATCAACGAAAGAAAATGGAGCCAAACAATTTTGTTAGCAATAAACGCAAATAAAGTTTAAAACCAAAATTGAATAAACCAAAAAAATTTTGAATGCCTATAAAAATTTTCCCTCTAAGAATAAACCCATTGAAGCTATATGACTTTTGCAGTCACTGAGGTTTTGGTTGAAAAGAGTCCTACTAGTTTAAATATTCACTTTTCAATTTCTTCTTTATTTAATTATAATACTAGTGCACACAAATGAACTTTAATGACTTCTAATTTAAATTTAAAGTGTTCTTTTATGTGGAAAAAATTATCTTGTTATTGTCAAAATCTGTCAGTATTTGTAACCATTGTTTCAATTTTATGACCAGACAGGAGCACTGATTGTGAAAGGCATTTACTATTTAGTGTTTGGGGCAGGTTTTGTATTATCAACCCCTTTGTCTATTAAATGGTGAAGAAAAAAAATCTAAATTGTTCTTTTTTTTTTGTTGTATCAGTTTTGTGTTAAAGGCTGTGGTCCTTTTGTTATCAAATGGGTCTCCGTTTGTTTTGTTTGTTTGTTTTTCTCTGCAAGTGCAACTACGCTCGTACATTTAGTTAACAAGAAATTTAGTTCAATTTCCCAGAGGGTGGAAATATATATATAAAAAATACAAAGATTCGAGCTTCATACAAAGAGCAAGGGAGGAATGTAGGTTTTGATTCCCTTTGTATGAAGCTCAAATCTTTTGTTTGTCTTTCTTATTCCTGTCACTCATCCTTTCTGTATTTTGTTTCCCCTGAAGTACACCCACTCAGATAATCTTTGGCAATGAACAGACAGTTCCCTGGCATGATTTCATCCTCAAAAAATGATGTTTTGGCTGCAAAGTAAAATGTGATATGAATACAGAAAAAAACTTACATAATCAATAAGTTGGAAAATCTGTTGTTTGTCTCCAAAATGCTGGATGTCCCAGTCAACTGCCATTGCTGTAAAAAAATTAAGATAAAACAGATCTTAGTGTAAAGGCTTTAAACCAGTTTTAGTTGTATTTTACACAGTGGTTATATACAAGGAATAAAACCACAACATTTTGTTTCAGTATCGTAAAAATCTGAAAACCAGATTGACGCACTGTAAAAAAATGCTGTGACAATATGTGAATGATTGCCTTGATAATGATATATCACAACTCCTGCGTGATGAAAGAACAATCAAGTTCACACAGGGGGCAACTTGGAAAGCGATATTTTAATTAGAGCTTATTTTTTAAAGTAGAGTTTGGAATTTTTTAGTGACAATAAAAATAAAAAAACACAACTTTAACCAAAACAGCAAGACTTTTGACCTGGCCAATCTTGAAAGCTATTGGATCGATTAAAATATGCAAAGCAGTCTCACTAAAACTTACCAGAACAAAGAAAACTTTTAGGTTTATGAACAATAGCTTTCCATTTTATTTTCTAATATAAAAATTTCACATTTTAGAAACTTACTTTGTTGAATTTGTCTGAACTATATTTTCCTTTTTTCATCACCATGCATTATTTTGCAAATATTTCTCTTCATCCTGTTGTTAATTTTATTTTGATATGCTAATTTGTATGTCAATATGTGTGCTGCAAAACTGACAGTATTTCCTTGTTTAATTAAATTGTACTGTTAATGAGTATAGATTAAAAGCACCTAGTTTTTTTTTTCTTGAGGGTATTTACATACACATTGTAGTAAAACATCTCAAGTTCAATACAACAAAACATAAGAAATGTATTAGGTGATAAAGGAGATAACTTGATAGATACGGCATGAATATGTTGAAAAGATCATGTCACTTTAAAAAATTATGCTTGTAAGCAAAATACAAGAAAACAAGATATGAAAACAATTAGACCATACTAGAGTAATAATTGTTTTGAATTTAGTCCAACTGAGTTGAATGTCACAATTTTTACTTCTCAAGGTCTTGAAATCATTACATTTTTCTAAAAAAATATTTGACTTTGTTTATGTAAAATAGAAAAATAAGTGGAAAACTCTTACCCTTGAAGACTGCTTTTTTAATTCAAAGTTCCAAAACCTTGTTGATAACTTACTATATTTTGTATGAGAAGCAGGAAATGTCATGAAATTTAAAAAAAAACACAGCTTTGTGGCTTATCTTAACTGAAAAACTATAAGATTGATTATTTCAAAACCTGACAAAGAAGGAGATTTTGTGAGGGATTTAGAAAAAGTTTTGAACCTAAGCTGAGACTGATGGCCCACACTAGCGTAATACTCTACATATAGAAATAATTATACAGAAATAAATATTTGATAATAGACGTCTCCCATTCTATCTAAATGTGACCTAAGTCGCAAGGCCTAGTTTTGAAATATAGGCTTTCAAAGTTTAGCGGATGTTCAGTAGTCATTTTTTTATTTTAGATATTGATGTGGAAACCATTTCTGAACAGCAAATTTTCACAAAGGATTCATGTTAAAATTTCATGTTTTATAAGTTTAATTTCAATTGTTATGTTCACCAAAGACTTTATGTACTTCTTTTGAAATGTCTTAACTTGAAAAGCAAATTTCTCTCCTTCCTGAAATTTCACTTGCCCTAACCCTGTAGACTTCAAACAGCTAGAACTTCAGCCAGGGCAAAGTAAAGCTTTCGTATTTGTTGTAGAGAAATTGTTAATGGATTGAGCAAGTTTTGTGTCTCTTGAAATGTTTTGTCCTGCATAACAATCAGCAAAATTACAACCTTTTGTCACAGCAACATATACAAGAGAAATTCTTTTCACGGTTCTTTGAGGTGTTCAACATCTCTAGAACTTCTCTGCCACGCTTTTACTTAGACAAAGAGTTGACGATATGAGGACAAGAAGAGTTTATGAATAAATCGTCACTGTTTCACACAATAGGTGTAACAGGATCAAAAGATAAAGAGAAATGTGGGCCACAGTTACTTTATGGACAATGCAATTTTATTATGTATGTATAGAACTATTTGTAAAATTTGTTTGCTCTAAAATAAACCAATTGGCTGGACATAATAAATTTCACTTTTAATTTTCTTTGATTTTTTTTTTTACCCTTGAGTTTACCCTCAATGCTGATTTTTTTAAAAGACTAATTATCTATTATGCAAAATCAATTCCAGTGTAGTATATGTTGCTTTTATACATTGTTGCAACCAATGCTAGATGTGCACAATTCTATAAAATTTGATGGTTAGTACAAAAAAAACGAAACAGAAAACAGCACTTTATTGTTAAGTTTATTCTTGATAAAGGAATGGAAAATGGACAGAAACAAACACTGTTGATGTAGACTTTACAATAAATGTATGACTGTTCATAGAACTTGTTTACAATGAAAAAAAAACTAATTGAAAAACATGTTTTGAAGCTCACACAATGATTACTAGCCGTACTGTAGCACTGTGCAGGTATAAAAATAAGAGATTTTCAAACATACTTTGAAGGTTAACCCCGACAGGCCTTTAATTTAATAAAACAACTTATTACCTTTCTCGCTTGCGTTCTTTATAATCATAAACTTTTTAGAGTAGAGGCATAACATTCAACATAGCAAAAATTCACACATAGACTAGACTTAAAGAGATCCACAACAATATCTTTTTGCACCCTTTTCAGAAAAGTAGTTGTAACCCATAAGTAAATTCATGATTCAATATAAAACATAACAAATACAGCAATGATCGATGCCCTAAAAGTTCAAAGGATTTTTTTATAATGCACAAGTTTCTTTACTGATTTTAGCTTTTTAGCTAATTTCCTTAGAAAGACTGAGACTTGATTTGAAATTAATGTGTACAGGTGCAAAACATAGTGACTCTAGTTACCTAGTCTTTTTTGGACCCACATATTCCTTTCAAATGAATAACGAATAGGTTTGAAAAAAACAAAATTTTTTTATCAAGGGTGACAAACAGTAAAAAAAAAATTAATTCCTAAAAACCGAATGGTAACTAAAAATAGATGTAAGGAGACGTTTCGCCAATTCATTTCCACATTTTTCGGCTTGGGCTTTGTTTTTTTTTTATTGGCTGGGGTTTTTTTCTATATCCAACATGGCTACTTGAATATGTATTGATAAAATGAGGCTAAGAATTGTATTTTGATTGGTCTGCTATTAACAAATTCATCTCATAGATTGCTACAGGAACAAAAGTTAGAGAAGGATATCTGTGACTTTATGAAATCAGGGATTTTCAACAGATTGTATCACATTTAACAGAATTTTGTAATTGTATCACAAATTTCGGTATAATTTTCAGGATAGAAACATGTGTATATACATTGTAGTAGGAAATAACAACAATTCAGGCTATTAATGTTTCAAATTTAAATAAAACACTAGGAATAAGCCAGTAAATGTAATGTACAAATAAGCACCAATGACATAGCATAGCAAAGAACTGAATGAAGACACAAGGTATCAAAATATTCAAACACATAAATAGAAGTAAGAAAACTGAGGTAAAATTATGGCATGAGTGACATATAAACATAAAGGGTTGGTAAAAAAATCAGTATATTTAAAGGATATAGTGGAAAAAATGGTACAATATTGATGATGATGACAATGAATAATAATGAACAATTCCTAAGGCTAATATTAGTAATACTGCTACTATGCAAATTGATACTACTATTACTATTACTACTACTTCTGCTGCTACTGCTTATACTATTACAAATATGCCCAAGCATTTGCTTGGTTATGGTTTCTGTAACTTCAATTAAGAGAGTCATAAAACAGTTCTTTGAGGCTACTCCTAGTACTACTTATAGTAACTGATTCACCATGATGATTAAAAAAAAATAACCACAATAATAAGAATTATAATATTAATAAGAAATAAAACAACAATTATGTGACAGTATAAATAAGAATTGTGAATGAAAATCAGTTAAGAGTGGCGGCAGGGCGGAGGTTTTTTGATTAACTAATAATTAAATTTATGCCCCAACCTCAGGGTGTATTTTGAGCACTAACCATAATATTATTTTCATCTTCAAGAACAATCTATGATGAAGTACAAAATTTACAAAAAATTTGAATGTTTTTGAGCACATTTCAAATGTCTAGTAAGATTTGTGTATTGCGAAAATGCAATTGCTTTTCTTGATGTAGTGAAAAAAAGTGATATTAAAAATGGAGAGGGAATTGAATTTATACACAAGTTTGATATTGCAAAAAAAAACCCCAAAAAACAAAGAATAATTTTTCTAATAAATACCTATGAAAAATATCAGGTCTTGAGCTTCTTGTTCAAAATTCTATTGCATTTTTTAGAATGTTACTTATAACACAGGCAATTTATTTTACCTAGGCTCAAGAGATAAGACGATCAAAACTGCATTAAAATAATTGAGCTTTATAAAAAAAACTGCTGTTTTGATGAACAATTGAAAGACATGGCTCATAAAAACTTCTTTTTATTTACTTTCACGATACTCTGGATGTTTACTGATATAACCAGGCCTATGCAATACAATGTCTATTCTATGTTCTAATCCATACCTCACATTCCATTGATTTTTATTGCTCTGTTTTCAAATTTATTAAGAACATAAATAGCTGTTCCATCCTCAGCACAATCACCAAAAACTATCAATATCCTCAATATCCTTTATAAAATTAGGCTTAATCTTGTAAACTTTAAATATAAATAGTGTTTTTTAACTTAAAAAATACTGTTATCATTTAAAATTAAATGAAGCAAGTGGAAAAATTGAAAAATATGTTGCAACTTAAGGTACAAAAATAAAAAAAGAAACAAAAGTATCTAAGGTCAAATTAGTACATTAAAAAAAACTTGCTTCAATCAAGAGCATGATTTAACATGCATGTGTTTTCTGTAACAGACTACAGTGGTTCAAATAAGAAGTCTTTTTTTTTTTTAACTCAATTTAAAAAGAAAGATTGATTGATTGATTGAAGGATATTTTTACAAGCCCAATTCCACTTCAAAGGTGCTCTCAGGGCTTGGGTCCCAATGACAATGTACGGACTGCCACCCAGAGACTAGCGGGGATACCATGACTTAGCCTCAGCCGGTCACATTATACTGACACCGACCCAACCAGTAGGGGCCTGGACTGTGCTCAGCTGAGGCTTGAAAACGCAACCTCTGGGCCACTGAACGAGGCCTCTACCAACTGAGCTATCTAGGCCCCTTAAAAAGAAAGAAAACAGTGTAAATGATCAATACAATAAAAAAAAGCATTGCTTTCATCATAAAAAAGCAAGGTAACATTTGTAGAGAAACACAGATAGTTCAGAAAAATAACAACAGTTAAGGAATACAAGTGACAGATCACGCAAATATCAAATCTGGCCTTGTATAGTTGTAACGAACAAGGTAGAGACAATAACTCTTCAAAACATAACAACAAAAATTTATTTCAAAGAAAATAAGCACGCAATAAACCTGTGACGCCACATTCATATGTCTTGCGACCAGGGTGAATGACTCGTACGTCACATTTTTAACAATACAAGGTGTTAGCATCCAAGAACAGACTCATTGACCCTAGCAGCATGTTAAAAAAAGTGACAGTTTTATATAATCTTATGAACGATATTAGGAACTAAAAGACGTTAGAAGCAAAACCAATTGAATTTTAGATTTGAAGAAATAAAGCCTCTTAAAAATACAAACAAAAATTGCTGAAAATCAGAAGGCAACAGTAGGTATTTAAAAGCTATAGATGCTAAGTCTTAACTCCATGACCAAACTGCAGAAATGGGAGTCCATATTATTATGACAGGGTTAGTGACACCATGACCACATGCAACCTTTGAAAGTTCAAATTTGTTCTCGTTTTCTAAAGCCATGCAAAAAAATCTTGGAAGAAATGGTTAGTAGGTTACTTCCGTCAAGGTAATAGTTTCCAAGAACTTACAATTTCCTAAAAAAAAAAGTTTTAAATATCCTAAAACAGCATGTTTCACAGTTCTGCAGCCTGTGATAAGCTTTACCTTTTGAGCATGATAGATGATACTGGTCTGGCTATTTTTAGATACACCATATTCTTTACATAATGTAATACCAGTCTGGGATTCCCTTGTCAATATAGCTCAAATTTAAAGTTTAAAAAAATAACTCAAAAGAGCTGCCCTGACTTTATAAAGAGGGTTTTCACTTTTCTTTGGATGAATTATGACAGGTGGGGGTATACTTAAGGCTCAGGAGCTCAGAGCTCAAAGGGTCTTCATGAAGGTCTGTCTAACACAATACATTGCTACTCGAAATTTAAAGATTTTCTTTTCACCGACTTGAATTATAAGAGCACAGTGATTGGCCAACTGACAACCAAAAGGGCTTATCTAAGATTTGATTATAGAACATGATGGACCCTATCAACTTTAAAATTTTAGTTGCTAAGGTATGAAGATGATCATAGCCACAATGAGTATGGTAATAACATATTATGTCCTCGTCATCAAATTCAAATTTGCAGTTTTAAGTTGTGTAAAAAAAGAGTAAAACTTAGGCAAGCATTTTTATCTTCAGAGAATAATTAACCATGACAAGTATTGAAAAACATTACTCTATTACAACAATAGAGTACTTAATCATGGCATTCAATACTTGTACAATATTCCAGCACAAGATTTTGATAGAGTTTTGCAAATCTCAAATAAACCAATAAACATGGAAACATAGCATATGACAAATGGATCAAATATTTAATTTTGGAAATGCCATTACTAATTAGGCAACTTTGTGGAACATTTCAGATAAGTACAAAGAAATAATGAATTTTGCATGAACACACAAACAAAAAATGAAGTGAGTAATGAAAATATCCAATTTTGATAAATGGAATTACAGCAGTGTTTGAGTATTACTGATAGTTGGAATGTAATCATATTTTTCTAATTTTCTACTGTCTTTGTAGAAAACAAAAAGATCAAATCTTCACACAGAAAACACAAAGAGCTTGAGAATTCTTTTCAACACTTCAGCTATGTAAATCAACCAGTCACAACATAGGCACAGTTTTAGAGGACACATGGACCAATCAATGTCTGAACAAAAGATGGATAATATTGAAAGAAAAGTCTGTGGATATGATGAATAATTTAGTAACAGCATGCAATCAAACAATGGCTCAGAGTTAAAGTGAATTGATGAAAATGTTTACTATCTCAGGGTCTGATCTATATACAGATGTGAAACAAAATTAATACTTAGATGCAAACCTTTTCGTGGAGTTCATTGGAGGAAGCAGTGATATAACCCTTTTTTAATTAAAGTTTTATCAATGCCTATGACACAGCCTTTATGGTTAGCCATGATGGAGTCCCATATGCCTTAAATTACTAAAACATAATGTACAGCCTATGGGTCAGGGCTACAGCTAGATGGCCGCATCTAGTCACAAAATAAATGAAGAAGATTGTATGTCATACAGCATGAACAGTTTAAATGTAAAACGTCCTAAAGTATATCTATCAACAGCTGATAGCAGTTTAACACGTTAGTCCAGTTAGAGCCTTTAGATAATCAAAGGCAAGTATTTGTTTCCCTTAAACATTGTAAATATATATAAATACAAGAAAGGGATAAAGAAATGGATTTCTACAAACATTTGAAGTCTTTTTTATCTTTTTAGGTTTATAATACATTAAGCATAACAAGAAATGGCACATGACTGTCTAAATATGAACCACTGAAGAAGTATTGTAGAACATCTGGTTCGCCAGCCAGCATCAAGTCAATGATGCTGACAGGTGAAATGTGAATGCAATAAAAATCCATTTACATGTGTTATTATACTCTTTTTCTTCTTTGAATTCTCATTAACTCTTGTGTGTCAGACTTGTGATACAGAGTACAAAAATTTGAATAAATAAAGCAATGAGTGCCAGCTCCTCTTCAATATGCTATACTTACAGCATCATATTCTCAAAGATAAAGCATTACTGGTGTCCAGTGTTTAGGTACAAAAAACTTTTCTCTGATTAGTGCTTTACAAGTTCTAATTGAAAAAAAACTGGGAGTCCGTGAAAAGGAAACATTGACAAATTAAAAATTTTCAAGTGATTTTGGAGTCCATGGAAGTTCTACATCTGGCAGTTATACAGAACTATTACAACTATGCTCGCCTGAGAGTGGTGAAATAAAGATCAAGACCAAAAGTTAAGAGGATAGTACTGAAGGTCTTCTCTAAAATGAAATAAGGCAAATGACTAGAGTGGTTAAAAAGAAAAGCAAAAGTCTTGTAAAGTAAGAAACCCATGGTATAAAGAATCAATTTACATATAAAAAGGGTTGATAAGATAACAAAAAAAATGATTTAACATTTCAACATATTTTGGATTATTTGCAGGGAGGAAGAACGATGCATAAATATGAAACTGAACAAGAAATAAATAACATTGATCAACCAATATTTACAGTAATCTCTAAATAACCATAGCTGTTTAGAGCAGGTTTGATTGCTAATATTTAAATTTATATAACAATTTCCTGAACGTGACTCACTAAATTGACAGTTAAACTAACCTCTACCAAGCAAAGTTAGAGAATGTACCCGATTCCAAAAACCAGTTAGTGATGGATCTTTATGTAACTCTTCTTGCTTTAAAGTATGGAGATCCTAATATCATTTTGAAGGATCCTGCCTGCCAGTTGGTCTAGGGAAAAGGTTCGATCATTTTGGGCACAAATCCCAGCAGCATTCCTGGGCTGTCCTAGCTGGAAGTATGTCTCGGTGTTGATGGCTCGGTGACCAAAACAACAGGCTGAGTGAGATCTGTGAATAGTTATGGTTAAAAGGCAAGGGGTCAAGCTATAATGCACTCAACAAAATGGACATCACAGAGGAATTCTCCCCTCACAGCTCTAAAATAACTACAGATTCTTACAATATATAAAGCAATCAATCTTAC
>BMAT01002734.1:219055-235350 GCA_019649035.1 Elysia marginata | reverse complement strand
ATTTCAGATATTGACAGCAAAATCATGTCTGAACAGTTTTCACACCTGAATTATTTTGAATTTTATGTGTTTAATTTTAATTGGTATGGTCTCTAAAGCCTCTACACTTGTGCAGTTGTCTAACCTTTAAACACAATTTTCTCCCCTTTCTGAAATTTCACAAGTCCTAACCCTGTCAACTTCATACAGAAGCATGACAGAGCTTTTCTGTTGTAGAGAAAATAAATTTTCTGTGATACCAGTATCTGACTGCCTGCCAATTTCGATTGAAGACTCATTTAGACTCGTTGCAAGACAAATCCTCTTAGCTTGATATAAAAAACCACTAATGTCATGAGGCTGTCTTCATAGAAATCAGGAAATCATGTCAAATGTCACTTTCCAAAATTGATTTTTAATTTCTTAAGCCTAATAGCATTCTTTTATGGTTGGTATTTATTTTTTTCCTGCAGGCTACAGACGCTTTCCACTTTTTCTCAAGTGGTCAAACAAAAATCCAACAGGGCTTGCTCCGTGAAGGCTACGAGCTGATCAGTGAGGCACTCAACCTGTTGAACAATGTGTATGGGGCAATGCATCCTGAGATTGCTGCTTGTTTGCGTCTACTGGCTCGTCTCAATTACATCATGGGAGAGTTTGGAGAGGTTTGTTTCTCAATATTCCTTTTCTTAACTACACATTTATCAAAAGATTTGTATGACAGCTGGAAAACTCTCTACAATGGTAAAAATTATTTGAGCAAAGAGTATCCAGTTAAAGGTAAAAATCTAATAGTGAATAGATAATTAAGAGGGAAATGTAAGCTTGCCTGTTGGAAGAAGGAGAAAAAAATGGAGATAGGCTTTTGTTTTTTAAAGACAGTGTATGTGCTCATTGTTTAAATACAGGTTCTTCTGAAGGTTAGGTCAACTCGTATACCCTGTGAGCTCATAGTACGTATAATATATAATATGTAGCATTACTTTGCTCAAAACTGGTTCCCAGCTCATAGCTGAGTATTCAACACCTTCGTGATGTGAGAAAATCAAGTAAAAAACCATTTCCCAAAGAATTCTTGTCTTCTTACCAGCCATGATTTGAATGCTGGACCTATTGGTCTGAAACTAGAGTGTCTAGTACTAAACGATGGTATCAGACACCAGTAGGCTATTGATGTATATTGTGTGAAGGCTGAAAACGATTGAGACATTTTTTTTGTTATAAATGTGTAAAGCAAATGTGTAAAGCTGTGAATATTTATCAATTGTCTTCAGGCAATGTCTTACCAGCAGAGGGCAGTCCTCATGAGTGAACGAGTCATGGGCATTGATCACCCTAACACAATAACTGAATACGTAAGTTTTCCATGTTTTATTTTTACGGCTTTTGATCTCTTCTTTACCTACCTTTTTTGCTTTTTCAATCAAATCTGTTTCAAAAAGATCCTAACGTAGTGGAACTCAAGTTTCTGGGTATTACACTTGTTTTGATGCACTGTGTTTATCATTAATTTTTATCATGAACTATTTAAGGTAAAGATGCATAATCAGGCTTAAGTCTTATTGAAAGTGAGATTATTCAGTAAAGCTGTGTTTCTCATCCACAGGCCCATCTTGCCCTGTATTGCTTTGCCAACAGTCAAGTTACAAGTGCCCTGCGCCTAATGTACCGTGCCCGCTACCTGGCAATTTTATGTCATGGAGAAGATCACCCAGAAGTTGCCCTCATTGATGTGAGTTTCCTTTGCTTTAATGATTTAAATCACGAATGTTTGCAGTCTGTGTAATAAGATGAAAGAAGATAAACTTAATTAATCCATAAGGGAAATTTCTGTTGTTCATACCAATACACTAGACAAGCTTACCAAATTAGGAATACAGAAAAATAAAAAGAAATATAGAAATACATAGATCATACGTCTTGCAATGTTAACAAAATTAAGTACATAAAAAAAATAATAACGATTTTTTTAAACAAAACAATTGTAAAAAATGGCTCAGTAGACGTCTTTGATAAAAATGAGTTTTTGATGAATTCCTGCAGATAAATTTATGTGAAGGCCTCATATGTTATTAGCACCAAGGCCTTTCATTTCTATGGCAAACACATGTAACGTATACCTATTAAATAAACGTATTGATGCTAGGAAAGTCTCTCAAGAGAAGGGATTTTTAGGGTTGGATACCAATTCCCTGTGATGGCACTTGGTTTTCAAATGCGAAAAAAGAAGTATATTGCTGCCCAAATACTCTAAAATGGCTTTTTAGCGGTGTAGTGATAAAAAAAAAATATTCCAGGGAAGCATGCCCCTGGATCCCCCTAGAAAAGCTCCGCCTTGGGGGGTTATATCATGCATCAACACCAGTTTTCTAAAATTATGAAGTGGCGCCTATGATATATGTACCTACAAATCTTATACTGTGAAAAGCTGCAGAGAATAATAGAGGCCAGTTTTGTTCAATGTATGAACAGAATGTAAATTTTAAGATTTCATCCTAGGACCTAAATCACTTGTCTTTGCTTCTACTTAAAATAACTATTATCATAACTTTACCTTTTGGTATAGGTTAAAATGTGAATTGTCCCAACTCTTTATTTTCAAACTCAATTTTATTAAGGTAACTAACAACATATGTTGTCCGATTTCCAACAGAGTAACATAGGTCTAATCCTGCAAGCTGTGGAAGAGTATGACTTTTCTCTCAAATACCTGGAGCATGCCCTGCAGCTCAACATGCGGTAAGAATTTACATGTGATGCTGAAGTTGTTAGCTAAGTAATAATCTTGTAAAACGTCTTTTTTAATTATTGAAAATAATTTCATATAGGTATATATATATCTGAGAAAATACTTTGTAATAATACTTTCAGAGACAGCCAGGACTAGTTTATATTCAAATACTTTTTTTAATTACAATTGCAAATAGAAAATGGCGTTGCCACCTTCATATTTAATCAAATGTAGGCGTTCATGCATAAAAATGGAAGAAACTGCTACGCCATTTAATTTTAGTGAAAATTCTCATATCCTTGGAACAAAAAAAATAGATGAATATAGAGATAAATGTAATTGTTTCTATTGTGAAAATTCTTTAAAAAAAAAAAAAAAANNNAAAAAAAGAATTTCAGTCATTCTGTCTCAAGTGTCAGAGGCAATTGAAACAGTCAATTATCTTTGATATCTTGAGCTTTGGTTTCTTTTATGCATTCCTGTAGATACTTTGGGCAAGAGAGCCTAAAGACAGCCATGACGTACCATTTGGTAGCCAGAACACATTCCTGTCGGGGAGATTTCCGCTCAGCCCTGCAAAGTGAAAAAGAAGCATTCTCTATCTACAAGAGCAAAGTAAGTTTTGCTTACATTTATTAGTGTGTTAAAATGATAATGGAAACTCCTTAAAAGGAATTGGAAGGGCCCAATGCAAAGAAAGATTTAAGAAATAAAACCTGTGGTTGGTGTCTTGATATACTTTATGGTGTTTTATATTGTCCAATCTTGGTGGTATAGAAATAGAAATATGGAATAGTTAAGCAGATAATTCTGCATGCCTCAGAAGTCTTTCAAGAAAAACATCTTAATAGATGTGAACTCATTAAGACTGTTTGCTCTACCTTTTTTCGGGGTGGGGGGAGGGGGGGGTGTAGAGTTAGTAAATTAGAGATCATGAAAGTACATTCAATTTTTTCCTACTCTGATAGAAAAGGTTTTTTAAAAATGTCTTTGTGTGCTGACTTATGTTCACTATTGGCAATGCAGGAATTGATTAAATGATGCGTTTTACTTTGTGTCCAGCTTGGAGAGAACCATGATCGGACCAGGGAGAGCTCGGAGTGCCTAGCACACCTCACTAAGCAAGCAGTTGTTGTGCAGAAGAAGATGAATGAGATCTACAAGGGAGAAGTTAATTCCTCACTGCCACCCATTCAGGTTAGCTACAACACAGTACCACTGTATCTTTGTAAATAGTTTAAAAGTCAATGGTGGCAATTATTGTCCTCTCACAGATTTTACTCAGTTTTGTTGAACAGCATGAAGAAAAAAACAATGTGCAAATGCACCTTTGGTTAGATTTAACCTTTAGAAATGTTAGGCACAAATTCAACTACTATGAAAAAAAAGGGGAGGGGGGAGAGGGAGAAGACGAGAGGGAACAACATTATGTGCCACAAGTGAAACCTGATCAGCTTTTAATGCAAGGAAGCTTTGTAGCACAGTACCTAATATTGATGATAACTGAAAAGATTTTCAATAAATATTCATGATTTCTTCTTGCTATAATAAAGTCCCACTTTTTCAGACTTTAAAAGTATTGTATTAATTTCTATGTGGCCTGTTTTTTTTTCTAGATTCAACCACCTTCTTTGGCTGGCGTGCTGGAGACCCTCAATGTGATAAATGGCATTGTCTTTGTCCAGATAAGGTATGCTGTTTAAAATACATTGTTTTTCTTTGTTCTTAAAGTATTTTGAAAATTTACCTTTTTTGCCTTTCTAGTTTGAGCAAGACTTTCGTTGAAGGAGAACATAGAAAAACCATTATATTCGTCAAAACATGAACTATGCAAATTTGAGCATTGTATGTTTCTCAATCAGACCAGGTCTTTTACCATCACAAAAGTATTTATGATTGTGTAGCCCCATATTAAAATGTTGCGCAACCTTTCAACATGGCTATTCAATTTAGATATGTATATAACACAATAGACAATTTCTTTGTAGAAAGATCACTTAATGCATCTTGTTGGTGTTTCCTGCCAGCCCTGACGAGTTGGAGAAGTTCAAGCAGGAGATGAGCAAGCGACAATCCATTGAGCAAGCTGAGGAAACTTCTACTTCTTCCTCCTCGTCAGCCATTAATTCTGTCAAGTCAGACGCAGCAGGCAAGGAGACAACAGACTCTGGCTCAGGTGGGGAGAGTAAGGCCAAAGGATCAGGAGACAATGCCGAGGTGAAGGCTGCCACAGCTGCAGAAACCAAAAAAATCGGAGATTCGGTCATGGTGGAGGGGATTGCTCTTGCTTAACATATAATAGAATGAAGAGTTTTGTAGTTTAATTTGGCTTTCTTTACTCCATGAAATCATTATACAAGAGAGCCTTGGCATCTTGTGTTTGGAGGTTTTAGGTTGAATTTTTTTTCTTGATTCCAATTTGTGGCATTGCAAAGAGAGTGATTTTTTTGTTTACATTTTGTGTGCACTTGACAGGGCTCTGCAAGCATTATATAGAGAACAGGGCCCTTTTCTTGCCAGTTGTATTTGTAATGTCTGGGAAGCAAACAACAAAATTTGCTTTTGGTTTTGATGTTCTGCAATGGAAGGTTAAATATGTAGGTATTGATGATATTAATGAATGTAGTCTTTATTAACATGCTTCGTGTTATAAAATAGTGAAAGTGAGGTGAGTGTCTAAAAAAAATAACATTTACAGATGTGTGTATATATTTTTAGTATATATGTCAGCCTGTGTGTTTTTCTTGAATGCAAGCTTAGAGCACAGAGGAGGGCTTTTGAGGAAATCTGAATCCTAAGTTCATTTGGGTCACAAGTAATTCCTTGTGTCAAGCAAATTAGAAATAATAATAACATTGTCTTTCCTTTTGTTCAAGTGGTGATACTGTTTGTTCCTTATGCACCAGACATGAACTGGAATTACATGTGCCTTTCATCCTATTTATTGCATTGAAGAATTCGTTATGAAACAGGGCATCTCCTTGATGAACAAACTCCTTTCTAGTTAATGATCAAACATACAAAATTCTCATTGATTTTAAGATGTTAGGTGAGACTGGGACTGGGAGGCACTATAAACTGCACTGTTAAAAGTCACTGAAAAGAGATTTTAGCGAAAAGCACCTAGGTTTGCATGAAATTTCACTGGGATTTGTAACTGTTTGCTATTTGTTTTGTCTTTCTTTTTTTTTTATATAACATTTAAACTATGGCATTTGAAAATCTTCAAGAAAAATAGAAAAAAATCATTATAGATTTATTGTGGAGACATTTAAAAACAAACAAGATCATCCACAAAGAAGCAAGTTTTCTGAGGAAAATAAAAAGGAAAAATTTGTCAATCAAAGAGCTGAAAATGCAGTGTTTTTCTTTTTTATCTTGGCTTGGCTGTATTCAGACTTAATCAAATGTGCTCAGATATCTTCCACTCTTTTTCTAAAAAATGTGACTTGACTATATTTAATATTATTTGCTGATAAGCAATACCGAATATTTTTATAACTCTGTGGCAACACCTGTACAATATCATCCCCATAATTTTGTACATAATTCATGCCTGTTTCAGTTAAGCATGGGATTTATGTCTATACTGTATGCATCTTGTTGATGAATAAAAAAACTGCATGTATGTAGATGCCTGGGGGGACCATAGAAGTTACAAATAATGACATATCACATTATCAATAAAGCAAAGCTACCTGTACATACATGTATGATGATGATTACTGATTCATTGAGCTAAATTATAAAAAGAACTTTGGAAGCAAAGTCCCATTGTATGTTTCTACTTGTCCTCACATTTCTGTGCCATGCCACCAAACCATTTTAGCTTTTGATTGAGCAGCCTTTCTTTATGTGTTGATCACAAATGCTCATTTTAATCATCATCATTGTCCTTATGATCTCCATTTTAGCCAAAGTTTAACAAATTTAAACTATCATATGTCACAGGTTTGTGAAATAATGTTTTTGAATATCAAATTTTTTCTTTTCTTTTTCATAGACCTAAAGACTTAACTTTTGTTTCTTACTGCCTCTTGTAAAAAAAAATCGTAGACAATGAAGAAAAAAACCCCACTCTAAACAAGAGAAAATAAGGCTTGAAGAAAAAAATGAATCGGATTTCACATTGATAATGTTTATGATAGAAATAGGCCATTGAAGAGATGTGATATATGTGTTTGCAACTTTTCATTCAAATGAATTGTTTTGAGGAACAAAATGTGTTGTGTTCAGATGGTGTTTCTAGAAGCCAGTCAAAACTATGCCATGCATGGCTATTTTTTTAACCCCATAATTATCAACAAGCTTCGGAGAGCTTTATCATTTAAATTTTGCATATTAGTGTATGTAAGGGGTTTTGTAAAAGACACGTTTTGTTTACAAGGTGGAAATCAATGCGTTTAAGTTTTTTTTCTCAATTAGGTTCCCATTTCCATGGTAATTTTGATAAGCCAAAATTACACATACATGTGTTTTATTCAAATAGGGCACACTTTTATGAATCAAGTCTAGAGCATAAGAACTAAAATTTAATCTTAGGTTCATCAATTTTCAATGAACTTATAATTTATAGGGTAGAGAAAAAAAAGCATTTACTTGGTCAATCCACAGTAAAGGGTTATAATTAATTAAGGTTATTCATTTCAACAACAGCTTTATAGACTAGAGTAACCAAGAGCTCAAATTAACTTTGCTGTAGTTGTCAGTATGTTATATATATAGTTTAGTCAGTTTACCGTGTGTGTTGTTTTTTTTCTTTCAAAGTAGTCTTTCTATCCTTTTATACTTTTGCATTTATATTCATCCTGCATGACGTTTGCTGTGAACTTTTTTTTGCATATTTGAGCAGCTTTTACATTTCTTAAGCTTCCCAAAGATGCTTACCCATTTATTTTGAAGTGTTGTTGGTGTAAAGTTATGCTGTCATCTCCTCAAATTCAATAATTCATCAGGCATTCCTGCCTTAGCTAGGTCATTCCTTTTTGTACAGTTGCATGTTGTTTTACACCTTGGTTATGCTTTATTCGGATGTTTTTTTTCTCATAAAATATTTGTTTTACAAGAGTTTTGATTTTTATATTTGAGGGTTTTTTTGTGATGAAGATAAAACCAGCCACGGTGATGAGCCACCAGCCATACAGATGTTGTGATATCCCTACTTTTTTTTTAGTTTATAGATTGTATTACCAAAAAATTACTAAATACTTGGAGGAGAAAACACTTCTTTTGACACTTGTAATCTTTTCTTCCTAGGAGTTAACCAAAGAGTAGGAGGGATAGCCTTTCATTTTCTTGCTAGGTGGAACAAGTTAATTTTCAACAAGCTTAACTTATGCCTGTACTAAAGTGGGCACTGGTCTTTCTTGATAAATGAAAAAAATGTCATATGGGTTAATGTTGCTTTTCTTTGGGAATCTGAAAAGATGGTTGCCTTGTAACATCTAGGTAAGACTGATAGGTCTTGTTCAATCAACAAGAGTTCTGTTGGGTTTCCAACGAGCCTATGCCTCACAAAAATGTAAAGGCTACTTCAAAACTTTGCCCTGGGTTTAGTTAATGATAATTTGTCTTAAATTAAAGTATGAGAAGTCTATTCGTTGCAGTTTTCTGCCACTGATAAATGTCACTAGAAATATTAAATATAAGCAAAATCAACAATTCAATAACAAAGC
Organism: Elysia marginata; assembly: GCA_019649035.1. Taxonomy (NCBI): domain Eukaryota; kingdom Metazoa; phylum Mollusca; class Gastropoda; family Plakobranchidae; genus Elysia; species Elysia marginata. The sequence continues at coordinate 226,965 of BMAT01002734.1, read as the reverse complement.
TTTTCAAGTTAGGAAGGGTAGATTTTTTTATCTTTCATTGAAAGTTTCAATTATTATTTTTTTTTATTTTGGTATCTCCACAACGGAACTTACAAACAAGTTTTTTTTGACAAAAGCAGTTAAATTTAATTTCTGAATTCAAATCTCATTGCTTACATTTTGTACTAGTGAAATGATCGTGCACACCTTCAAATGTGAGTCACAAAATTGTAATTACCCTCCATCACTCCCACCCTAAAATTTTCTTCGTTTCAGTAGCCTAATGTCTCTATCTGTAACTATGTTAGCACTTTTTTTGCATGTGCGTGCATTGAGTGAGATAGTACTTTATAGTTTTGCATAAGTAAAAAATAAAATTAATTGTCGTGCTTGTCTTGATTAATGATTTTGATATAGTCAAAACACTACTTGTACAATCTCAAGTGTGGCATGTTGCTCAAATAATAATCAAGGGACACAACATGGCTGTCTTGATTTTGGTGATGTGGTAGATACAGTAGAGCAAGCACTACCAAGTCTTCCTCTTTTTGAAGTCTTGACATTTTTGTCTTTTTAAATTGTATTTTTTTTAAAGGTTTGAAATGGGTGTGATCAGTATTATTAGAAAATGAATTGTAAATATAACTTTTTATGTCTTGAAAAGCAAGGATGGTCAGATTATATTGGGCTGTTTGTGTGTTGTTGTTTTTTTAAAGGTTTTTTTTTCACTGAGTCTGCACTCATAATTTAAGGCTACAGGTTGAAACCAGTTTGTGTGTAGCTTTTTGTCCTAATGTACTACCTTAAGGTATTTTGTGTTGATGACCATGCAGACATAATTTTCATTGAGAAAATGGGCATGTCTAATGTTTCTCAGATTATAAAAGTAAAACCCATTCAATGTGTCTTAAATGATGCTTGTACCCTACTGTGAGTCTCGGGAGTGATTGCAACATGCTTCTCTCATGGGTTTCAGGCTCATGCTGGTAAATTAATCTGTATTGATATGCATTGATTCATTGAATCAGCTGGATTTGGTATATTATAAATAATGTAATCATGAATTTGTTTACAAAATTATCAACCAGATTTTATCAGAAAAGGAAAAAAAAACAACTATTGCATTATGATCTTCCAACTCATATTTACCATTATGTACACACAACCAAGATAATATCTGTAAAGGTAAAAGTTTTTTAGCATATTGTGAAAATCTTTCCTTTCTCTTATGCTTATTCTTATTTGAGTTTCTTTTCCTTGTAAAAGATTTTTCTTCTCAATAAATCACATGGTTTTTAGCTTGTCTTTTTAAGGCGATGAGCATATAGTAGGCTCTCTTTAGTATTTTTAAAAAGAAATGATAATAGGGTCTGTTGTAGCTGTTCACAAGTTGACTGTAATATTCAATGTTGATGATGCTAGAGACCTCACTTCTTTTAAGAATGTTGTGTACACAGAAGGCTTGTCAAAATTTCAAGACGTGTATGGTTCTGAAGTTGGTGTGCTATAGTACTTTTCCTCTAAAACACTATTGGAATGTTGCAATTAATGCAAATAAATCGAGCCTTGGTCATTGGCAGAAACTATATGCAATTAAGAGTGTAATTTTAAATTTCTTGCTGCTTGGTTTTTACATAAAGCTGTTCTATATGGTTGGTCAGATGCAAAAAGTAACTTTAAATTCAATTTTCTTGGAGACCTATTTTAGCCTGGTTGTTTACTTAATTACATTGCACACGAAAGATTCTTCTCCTTAGCCTAGATTGCCTTTTTGTTCTGTCTACCTAGATCATAATCTTTGTGTCTAGCTGTAAATGTAAAACAACCAACTTTGTAGTTAAAAAATTAAAATTTGCACGTTTTTAAACTGGATTTTTCTCATAGATGCATAATTACATTATTCGTCAAAAGTAGATTTTTGTTTTAAACATCTTTCTTTTTCAACCATTTCAAATTGCATTATGCTGTTTTATTGTAGTTAATATGTACGTGTATTTATATACTTGTTTTATCTTTTGTTTACCTTGGGTTATTTGTTTCAAGGGTATGCTCAAGAACTTTTCTTGTTAGTTAAAAGAGACAAAACAAAATGAGTTAAAAATTATTCACATAATTTGTCATGTGTAAGATTTGAAAAAAAAAACAAAACAAAACAAACTAAAAAAAACCAAAGGGGTTTTACTTTTTAGTTTGCGTTATACCTGTCTAGCGAAAGTAAAGTTTTTTTTAATTTTGAAAAAAAAAAAGTATCAAGATTTTCGGCAAAACTTAGTTGAAAACAGAAAACCTGTGTCGCATATTCTTTGAAGACTACTGAAGCACATTTAGGAATGGTTTTCAAGAATAGTGTTTGCTCAACTTAGATTACTCAGGTTGCATTGGTTCAATTCATGTCAAGCTTCATCATTGTGTCTTCACATTTAATGGGGATTTGTTGCTCTGAACATTTTTTTAAATAATCAGAATGGCATATCAAGAGCTGATCTAAATTTTATGTGTTAGATCACCAGCTAAAAATATGCCTCCAAAAGGAATAAATCAACCCAATTGTTTGCTTGTAGAAAGCTCAAGACTTTCTTTTATAATATGCAGGAATTTTAAAAAATGGTAGTACAGGACTTTGAAACTCTGGGTATTTTGTTTGATGGGTTTGATATACTCAGAATAGGGAGAAATTTAGAATTTTGCTTCTTGTTTTTGCTCTTTGTCTTCAGCACATTTTTACATTCAGTGTTTTTTTTTAAAACATTTTGTTATGCATTTCAAAATTTGTATTACCCAGGGATTTCTTACATGTGTATCAAATGTCCTTCATTCAATTTATACTGTGAATGTCTCTTGTAATAGTTTCAGAAATTTTGAGCATGATAGTGCATGCTAGAAACATTTATCGTAAATTGTAATGGTTATTCAAATTTTGCCGCTGCTTTTAAAACATGGAGGAAAAAAATGAAAATAAGCTAGCCTTAGCAACCTAATTTTTGTGATTAAAGATTTTAGAAAACTTATTAAGATTTTTGTTCTTAAAGTGTGTGTGTTCTTACATGGTATCTGTTTAAATACGGTGGAATCCACTTAAAGCCATCAGCTGTCAAGGGAAAGTCTTGCTTAAGTCAACTCTGTGTGGCAGTCCCATTTTGAATTTCTTTATATTTTTATGGTTAAAGTCAACTCTTGCTTTAAGTTACATTTTTTCAGATCCTAGGTTTTGACTTTATGTAGATTCCACTGCCTTGGACTGTTTTTGGAATTTGAATCAGTTACTATTTCAAAACAAAAATAAAATACGTTGTAAGTCCAAAACGACAAGAAAATCAATTTTTAAAGATCTATCTCCCAATGTGAACAGAGTTTACCATTCCAACAAGGAAGACTTCTGAAGTTAAAGTTTGAATCAACACTTTAATAAAAACAAATTTAAAAAGGAAGTTTCTTATCAGAGTTTTGTTGAGTTTGAAATCTTTTCCACATTTGACTCATGGAAAATTACAGAATATTATAACAAATAATGGTTGGTTTCAACCATAAAAATACTGCAATAAAAATACATACAAAAAAGTTGCTTATCAGAGTTCAGTTAAGATTAAAACCACTTCCATATTTGTCTCATGGAAAATAACAGAATATTATACAACAAATGGTTGGTTTCAACACTGCAATAAAAATACATACAAAAAATTTATCAGAGCTTTGTTAAATTTAAAATCACTTCCTAATTTGTCTCATAGACAATTTCAGAATATTACTTCAACATATGCTGTTTTTACATGAAACAAAAATTTAGAAAATAAAAAAAAATTATACGCATGAAACCTGTTGTTGTAGTTAGGATAGTAACAACAATATTGATGTCAAAACTAAAATTTAAAAAATATTACATGCCACTTATGCTTAATGCTGCCATAAACGAGCATGAGCTTAAAATTTAAAACTTTGAGATAAAATTAAATAATTATAACAAGCAAACTCAAAGCATCTAACATTGATACAAACAGTTATCAGAGCCCAGCATTTTAATTTTTGCATCTGACTCTGAACCTGAGTGAAATTTACAAATAAAAGCATGAGAATTTGAATTACAAAAAAGTTAAAGATTTTAACTTCTTTTAATTATTGTAGTATAGTAATAAAAAAAACCAGTTTAAAGAGAGAGTTTACAGTCAGGGATGCTAGCGCCTTATGAACAAAAAGCAGGAAAATTTTAACAACTTCATAAAGTGGCACCTGGCACTGGTAAAAAAACAGCTGCCCCTAGAGAATCTTTGATACATCAACTAAAACGTAAAAGAGGTACATGTAGATGGCCTTCACAGATAGAAACAGGGTGCAAGTGGCTTATGTACAAAAACCAAGGAAATTTTAACACCTGTATAAAGCAGGGATGCAAGCGGCCATTGCTCAAAAAGCTGGAAAATTTTACACTCTTTAGGTTCCCTTATAGAACTTTTGATGGACAAATTCAAAGAGATAGATAAATCTCTGTACAAGTGCCCACACAGCTATATAACTAAAACTATGACACTTTATTTAACATTTAGGTCATAATTTTTTCAAGTTTTCCTGCCTTTTTAGTAAAGAAAACTGCAACAAAAAAAAAAATGGAATTTTTGCAAAAATCGGACAACTTGCATCCCTGATAAAGTGCCTGGCACTGATAACCAATAGTTGCCTCTACAGAATCTTTGATAGATCAACTTAAAAAGATAGTATGCAACTCTGTACAAGGGTCTTCACAGCGATACACCTCACAGGAGGTGTTTGATTTTCTATAAATCTTTTGTTTGAAACTTTTTAGGTCTTAGTTTAAGCTGTAGAATAGATTTATTTAAATTTGAAACTTATCTATTAAAAAATAAAACATTTATTTGAATGCTTAATTCCAACCTTACATTCTACTTGCAGTTACACAAAAGCAAGCCGCAAAAATATAAATTTTCAATCACATATATGCAAAAGAAAACACCATAAAAGCTGTTATATGTGACAAAAAAAAACCCAACTTTTTACTTTACTTTTTAAAATGTCTTTTGACTGAGACGTTTTACTCTATAAACCATTCATATAACAGTTAGTATGACCATAGCTGCAAATTGAAAATAATACAACAGATTCATATGTTTCAAATCTGAGCAAGCTTATTCTTGAGGAAGGTAAACACCTGATGCATCAACTCTCGAGACTTCCCATCCAGCCATTCAAGTTCCAGGTTGATATTTTCCTCAGAGCGCTTCAGTCGCATTACACACTTTAGGATGTATTCTTTGGGCTGACTCAGCACCTCTGTAGATGTTGATGAAATAACCTCCGACTCAATATCTATGCTTTCTTTCCTCTGAGAATCGTCTTCTGATGGAGCTGAATTGTTTTTTTTTGAAATGTTGACATCTGTAATGTTGGCTTTAGTTTCAGGTAGCACTATATCAGATTTTTTGGCCTCACAATTATTGTTGTTTGCATTACCTATGGTAGTGTCAGATTCAGATCGCGTGTTAGTTGAAGTATCTTTGAGACTTAAAGTTTCTTCGCAGCTTTCTGTGCACTGTCTTTTTGTTTTCAGGTGCTCAACCTCAAGGGAATCGTCCAAAGACCGCTTTAAATTTGTGTTTATATCTGATAACTTTTTGTCTGGACATGATATCTTCCTCTCTGTAACACCATTATCTTCATTATTCGAACACAATTTTACAAATTTTCCACCATCCTTAACACAGTTAGTGTCCTCACTAGCCTTGGAGACTTCATCTTTTCCTTCTCTGCTGACCTGGCTAGCCTGCTGCTGACACTTGACAGGTGACTCCGATGTCAATTTCTGCTGCTGTCGACGAAACCTGCGTTGGTGACACCAAGTGTTCTCTGCTGCAGTCAGTGTGATGCTAGTGTAAGACTTTGCCTGTTTGCCCTGATAACAGTGAACCTGGAATTCAGATAAAAGAAAAAAAATGAATATTTCACCCCGCGAAACTCTTTACATTCTCTGACAATCAACCTATAACAAACCCAACTTTTAAATGAAAAAAAAAATTATAGAAAACAGTTTAAAAAATTAAAGAAGAAATTAGAGCATAAACAAATGAATGAACTTTTCTGGACTTATTTAAATCTTTAGAAGAACAAAGATTACTGGGGAAAAAACTTTGGGTTTCTTGTTTAAGATATAAAATTTGAAAAGTTTATTTCGTCTTAAACTCAATGAACATGTAACTGATTCAGAAATAATTAAAACAGCTATACTGACAACAAAAGAAGGTTTATCATAAAAATACTGAAACTGACTAGGCAAGACAGACAATTCTAGAACTTAGAAGAACAATTAGAAATCTTAAAGAAAAAGCCCAATCCAAATCACACAAATCTGACCTAAAAAAAGAATAAGATTAAAAATATTGTAAAATGCGATTAAAATACAACACTTTAAACATAAGGACTAAAATGAAAGAAAAACTGACACAAAATCACAGAAAAGAAAAACTTCATTGAGCCCCTTACTTTGATGGATTCTAGATGCTGGCGCAAGTAACGAGCCAACTCATGCACTTTGTATTCTACATTGCTCGACCCTTTTGGGATGACATAGAACAGGGGAGGTTTGGCCTTTCTTGCTTCAAATTGAGAGCGCTAAAAGAAGAAATGGAAATTAATTGTAGTGAGCAATAAGTCATTTAAAATGAAAAAATGTTTTAATAAAATTAACCTATGAATTAAGATCAGATGGATCATAAAATTGGACAAGAACAAAATGATCTAATTTTTAACAATTATTTGACTTGTTTCATATTGTTGTTTTTGGCTAATTTCTTAACATGAAAAGTGTCTGAGTTTTTTTTTTATTATCTAAGACATTTATCTATCCATTGCATAAATTAAGGGATACTGAAGTTAATGGTGATCACAGTTACTCAATTGCTCCTGAGACATAAGGCTTTTAGCTAAGAGTAAAATTTGTCATTTAAAATATAATCAAATATATGAATTTTTATCACAGTTAAAAAATTTTAAGACAGAGGTTCATCACGGCTTCAGAAACTTATAAATTCATGTATTCCTTTTAGTTTAACCTTTCCTGTACCTCGCTATTAGTATGCAAATTGTACGCCGCATGCTGTTTTTGATGCAGACATTTATACAGAAGTGACAACCCCTGATCAACTGACTCCAGTACTTTGAGGCCCCAATTTCAGTATTTTCCAAAGCCTTTCAGTACTTGCAGCAATACCAAGGACAAAACAAAGTTAACATATATCCTTGGAACTTGTATACAAAATTACAAGGAAGTTACTTGCTCAAGTTGTTAAGTTTCTGATGTTTGAACGGTATCGAGTTTCAATAAGGTCTTTTTAAGGAATGTCTTGAGTTTTAACTCAAAGACATTAACTCATTCTTTGGAAAAAGATGATCTGGTACATTGTGCTTGTTATCTTTTCCTATGATAGGCCCTGCCTTTATTTCCCCTCCTGCTTCACTGATCACAGATATTTTTCAAAAGTCAGAAGCTAATTTCAGTAGTTTAGGTTGGACATTAGTACTCCAATATTTTACAAGTAATTCGGGTTCTAAAATACTGAAATCAGTACTAGTTGACAGACCTGTTTACATTGTAAAAAAGGGCCCACTAAGTTGTGAAGGCCTATCCAGTGTACCCAGATTTCCTGCTTGTTTAGTCCATACCACAGCACTCATTTATACCACCACTACTACTGCTACTCCTACTACTACTACTACTGCTACCACTAATAGTACTACTACTCCTACAGCTACAAGTACAACTACTACTATTACTGCTACTACTACTACTACTACAAAACAAATACCAGCAGTGCAAGCAAGATACAGAACAGCACATGTGGCTTATGAAAGAGGCTGAAAGTGCTCAATGCTGAACAAAAGTGAACCCAAAAGAATCAACACAACAACATTGGTACTTCCATACAGAC
>BMAT01002734.1:168617-189199 GCA_019649035.1 Elysia marginata | reverse complement strand
CAAACCTGGATATTTGGTTACTTGCAGAATTCAAAATGTATTCAGATTATCGATTTAATCCATTCGTATTGTATACTGAAACTCAGTTCCTGGGGTTTGAAATATATCTATCTGGAATGTACATTGTACAGTTTCCATCTTAGCGGAGTTTATGATGATACGTGAATTTATGCTTGTTCGACCTATCTCCATTGCTTTTACAACAATACTTAGGATTATTGTGTTTCAATCCGTTTAACTTTAACTTAAAGGCTTGAATCCAACAAGTCCCAATTGACACTTTTTTTACTGTCGTATTCAAATCAAAATTCAGTGTTGGGTTTAGGGAGAAAGAGCTTAATGCTGTACTAACTTGATCCATGTATTGCATTTTGTTTGGACATGGTAGATTCTGTGAAAAAGCTGTAACTTAGTTCCAAAGAATCGATGATAAACAAATAATTCATCCAACGACATAATCACATGGGTTCTTAAAAATTCATTCATGCAAACTCGCCCATTACTATAGTTTTTCAAATGTCTAATTCATGCGACATTATTATCACTCACACTTAAAACAGTGGCATTAGATTTAGACTAATAGCCAAACTTACCTCAAACTAGGAACCAACTAGTTAATCTAGTATTAAATAATTATTATCAAAGTTATTATAAGAGTTAGAAGTAGTGATCAACCTTCGTAAGATTATTTCTTTAAAACGCTGCCGTTAAAACAACTTATAAAGCTCGCAATAGTAAAAGAGGGCTGGTGTGTTATATGAAACTGGCAACCAGCAGTCAGTGTCGGTATTCTCCGCTAAAACTTTTATAGGCAACGCTGCTTAAGTCGATCTCCAGGGGACACAATTAAGTTTACTACAAATCGATCTGAGCACCTTAACTTCAGCAGAGTTGACAATCTCCATCATACAAACAATGCGTCTGATCCCATAAGAATCGAACAACAGATTCGGGTGTAGAATCACAAGCGATTCTCTGTGTAGTTTAAAGTCTTCTGTGATGCTTCCTGTAGATGCTTTTTAAGAGACAGAAGTAGGAATGAAAGCAATACAAAGTAATGATTTACTGTAGATGATCTGTTTTACTTTTGAATGAGAGATAGATAGACAGACAGACAGAGAAAGTCTAAAAATCATACTAATTACTATTTAAATGTTTATTTATATTTTGGCTTCATTAAAAATACTCAGCTAAAAATAAACCACACTACAATCATGTTTTATCTCACTTTTATCTGTTGAAAGCTCTCGCCAATTTTTATCGTTTTAGTAAAAAGGACGAAACAGTCTAAATCACGTATGGCTTGAACTCGACAGAAGGGATAAGAAATGTATGTCATTGCGGCCCTCAGTGGTGATTTGGAGACGCAAAGATTACTTTCAAGATAAAATATTAAACTGTGAATCCCTTGTGATATAAGAAGAAAAAGTAATTGATTCACTGTGTTATTACATTGTAGTACAAATAGGCTAACAACGGTATGGGCATTTGAGTATAATGGCCCATAGCTATCTCGTGTTTTCTTTGAGGCCTCGAAACAACAATGCAACAAGGATTGGGTCAGGGGTTTGAAAAAAAGAACTAACCCGTTGCATTTTTTTTTCATTATTATCCAAACTAAATGTACCTGTCCGTAATGACACCGTAATAAATTGCGTACCGGTATGAGTGTGAAGCCTAGTTTCGTGGCCTTAAATAAGTTTTGAATGTGTGACGCGTAGACCCTAAAGTTTTCGATTTTTTTTTTGCGACGAGTTGCAGTGTGCATAAATTTTTGTTTTGCATAGAGCCACAATGAAGTCAATTTTGTTTTAATTTGATGAAAAAGTGAACATTCACAAAGAAGGGTACAGCCTGATTTTTAGGAGTAAGAAATGGGTCTACTCAGAACATTCTCTGAGACTCATAACTCCTTGAAAGAAACATTTCAAATTGATTTTTATTGAAATAAATATGCATGTACTTCTGAGTGACATAGATGTTGAGAGAGAGAGAGAGAGAGCAGAAGACGGCGGGGGACGGGAGGGGGGATTCACCGACAGAGAGTGAGTTCTTGTATAATGAAAACCGCCATTATTCTATTGTTTTCCTCATAAATATATTTTGTATGTCTGACACTAATTTTGATTACCATACCCTCTTCGAAGAAAGATAATGAAAACAAATGTCTGATATGAAGCACATTAAGCTCAGCATATTTTAGCAGCTAGACGGATTCGTGGCGATGTTTACTTTTTAATGCAAAAATAATATTCAGAACTGTTATGATTTACTTGCATCGATGATGTTATTCGCATCATGGTAAAAAAACACCAAAACAGACAGCTCAAGACACAAACCGGAAGCGGTCGATATTGTTCCGGTTCCCAAAGGGCTTCAGTGACGGCTGTGTCCGACAAGTCCCAAGGGACTTGTGGGTAATTTGATCAGAGACCGCGGCAGCAATGACTGGCCATTGTAGGGAAGTGTGAGAAGGTCTGAAAAAAGTTCAAACGCATTATAGTTTATTTTACGTATGTGTGTGTCGTGTTTGTTTAAGATTGACACAGCGAGAAAAAAAGGTAGCTGTTGGGGGAGGTAATAGAGAGGAAAAGACTTAAAAGCATAGATCTGTGAGGCAACCAGGGTAGACACAAGCCGCTTAGGCTAGTTTTGAGTTAAAACCAAAAATAAACCATTGTTTATTATTTCCCTTAAAATGATATATTTCAGCGCAAAAAACATATACATTTAGATAGTGTTGATAACTCAATAGGCCTATGTCAAAACTCCGACTTGTGTCTGATTTACCCTGATCGTCTTAAAGAGATGAAGTTAGAGCGTCGAGCAGACACTTACAAATACACAGAAGGAAGACTTTAAATCAGACAAGCAATAGACAAATGAAATTGATAAAGGCGGGGATATTAAATATTCGTTTCAAGACAAACTCTTCCACCTTTGTGTAGCCTAGTTTTAGCAGCGCGCACGAAAAATTAGTACGGTATGTTTTTTTATGCGCTTCTTAATTTACAAAGCAAAAAGAATTTGAAAAAGGATTCCAACAGACTAACTTAAAATTTCAAGTGCCACCTTTTCGTATGCAAACTCATTGAGCCCCCACCAAGACCCTTTTTAGAGCAATGGCTTAATCTTAACGCAAAATCATCGAGTTTATTTATGTATTAACATTTCTATTAGATTCTAGACCGATTTTCTTTCTTTGCAAAACGTTGCGCGTGTTAGAACACTCACCCAGTGCGACAGGCTTTACGTTTCACTAAAGCCTCCCCCTTCATCCAATCTTTCTGAGAACTGCGCTTTTAGTGGGAAAAAACTAACAAATCGCTAGGCAACACGTGGAAACGCGTGAGGCTGACAGTGATAGCCAACTAGGCAAAGGAGTTGCTCAGACAGAGAGGTCGGAGGTCAAGAGAGAGGGTTGATGGAGAGAAAAAGAGGGCGCGTGGGTTACTTACACTGATAGTCTAGCACCAAGAGAGGGGGTAGATGGAGAGAGAGAGAGAGAGAGAGAGAGAGAGAGAGAGAGAGAGATTTGTTGAGTAAAACGTTTTCATCCCAGCCGAACTGGTGCTGTATTTGTATGCTACACTCTACAGAGAGCGGGGAAGATCTGAAGAAGCGCAGTAAGTTTTGTCTATTGTTTACCTCAAAGTCTACATGAGATGAACAAGGTTTGCAAAATCAACCCAGTTTATCTACTCTGCGCTAGATGAATTATCTGTAACTAGTTTTGTGAATTATACAAGTCACCTTTAGCTATTATATAGGTTCCAAGTGTTTAAGGGAGGCTACTTCGTTATTCAAGGTAAGTTGAATTCCCTCGTCTATCAAATTAAGGGAAAAAATTGTGTAACGCACTAAATAATAGCACAGTGATTATATTCATTGTTTGGATATTAATAGTAAGATAAATGTAATAAAAACCAAACAAACTCATATGCATCACAAAAAGAAATATATTGATTATTTCAAAGATTTGTGATTTAAAAAAGGCGTTTGATTCCGCACCTCCTAGAAGATTGTTTATTAACATTAGAGCATATGGACTAAAAGGTAACATTAATTTGCCTATGCTTGAAATATTTCTTAGAAGACCACAGCCAAAGGTTTGTTGTGAGGATATTATAATTTCAATCTTTCAACCCTATTAAAGCGGTGGTCATCAGGGAAGCGAGCTAGGCCTACTCGTGTTCTTGTTATTTATAAATGGCACTACGGCCTTTTTTTTATTACCAACGACGGCATACTGTTGTTGAAATGTGTATGGCTGGTTGTGCATGCAGCTTGTGAATTTTTTAATGCCCTAAAGCCATGATGAACTAATTAGACCCTACAGCTATAGTTGAAATTCGAAAAAAAAGCTTTCAGTTACACGACCCAAATGATTTAGCAGTTTATTGAGGCCACATGGCCCAAATGGCTAACTGTGCCTAAATAATATTCTGATTTGACTAATCATGATAACTTACAGAATGATATATAGGACGATGATGACGACAGCTACTACAAATAATGACAACTAGAGCCTTTTTGTCAAGATAGGTTATCTTGCCGCGCGGGATTAACAGGCTACCTAATTAATAATCGCAAGGAGAGAAACAAATACAAATCAAAGCAAAATTAGGACGGAGTGGAAGATAAGAATGTTTTAAGTGAGTAATTTATATAAGAGGTAAAAGAGAGATCACGCCTATGTAAAACAAGTCTAAATGTTAAAGGGCCTATATAGTAGGTGCACTAATAAAAGCTGTGGCGTGAACTTGACGTTGCATTCATAGTTGTCACGCCACCTCCCACAAAGCTATAACTAATCTTACAGTTTTTTTTAACTGCTATTTTCCTTTTTTTCTTTTTCAAACGTATAACACAAACAGATTAATACTTACAAAAGATGAAAAAATTTAAAAAAAAAGAAAAAAGAAAAGTAAGATCGGCCAAATATCAGTTACTGCCATACCATCAAAAGTGATTGATATAACATATAGATGTATATAGTTGTAATTGTATACAATAGAAACGCTATGTATAATTATGTTAAAGATGTTTTTTTTAAATACATTTGTAGTAATAAGGTGGTGCTCATGATTGCTTGTATTGATGATGGTAAAGATTATGATCGTGATGATGAAAGTGTTCATAGTGATAACATTATTAAGAGTAATAATAATAATAAAAATAATAATAATAATAATAATAAAAAATAATAATAATAAAAATAATAATAATAATAATAATTATATCAATAATAATAATAATATCAATAATAAGGATAGCATTCATATGTCAGCAAATAATTGTACATGTAGTTTTTACGGAGCTGAAAACATAAATCTGCCTATAACAGTAAATTCGTACAGTAAAAAAATATCAATATTCATAATGATGAAATGAGCGTTAATTGATGAAAAGCACTGACACCAATCGAGTCAGTCAAAATATTTGTATTACCCGGTAACAAAAATGGTAAAAATAATGTTTAATAATAGTGATAATAATAATATTAATAATAGTTAAAAAAAACCCATCAATATTACTACTGACAATAATATATTAATGGTGCTGTGATATTAAAACTTATACTAATCCCAAATTGTAATAGTAGCACTAATGAATATTATTTATATTAATAGTAATTACAACACGATTATAAAGCAGTGTAATTGCAGCTTTTTTTTCTTTCTTTTTTTTACTTCCGTAAACAAAAATAGAAATTACAGTGGCCCTCAAGAAAGCAGTGGCTTGTTATATATAAGTGTCATAGTGGGGTGTTAACTAATTTACTTAACATGATTTAACTCTTTCTTCGTTCATTTGCATGGGTGTGGTTTGAACAAAAATTACTCGTACGTAGTGGTTATATTTCATAAATGCTACATATTAAATAATCGTAAATATAAGAATACATATTCCGTGAGATTGATGATGTTCCTGGGCTTAAAGTGAATGGTGAAAATATAAATAATCTCAGGTATGCAGACGACACAGTACTTTTGGCTTAATCTGAAAATGATCTGCAAAACCCTGTTACTATAATAGAAGAGAAAACTGAACAGTATGGTCTGATGATGAATACGAAGAAGACAAAAGTCATGGTAATATCAAAGACCAAAAGTTAATATCAAAGTGAAGGGGAAGTGTATTGAACAGATTGAACAGTTCAAGTACTTGGGTCAACTTATCACAACAGATGCTCGATCCGACGATGAAATAAAGAGTAGGATAATAATTACCAAGAGCGTCTTCACAAAACTCTCTCATATACTAACAAGCAAGAGAGTGGGTCTACTTACTAGATTGAGAGTAATGAAATGCTTTGTATGGTCACCGTTCCTGTATGCAAGTGAGACATGGACTCTCAACAAAAACACAGAAAAGAGAATAGAGGCCATGGAAATGTGGATCTATAGAAGAATGCAGAGAATATCGTGGAAGGAGAAAGTAACAAATAAAAAAGTCCTGGAAAGTGTTGGATTGCAAAGGCCTGGACTCTTGTTGACCATTCAAAGAAGAAAAATGAAATATTATAGTCATATGAGAAGACATGATAGCATTCAGAAAAAAATCTGGAGGGAAAGATTGATGGAAGGCGTGGCAGAGGGCGAAGAAGGCAGACGTGGCTGGGCAACATCCAAGAGACGTCCCAGATGAAAATGTGTGAAGTGTGTGAGACGGCCCTGGACAGACGAAGATGGCGCACCGTGACAGCCCACCTCGGAGACGGGATGGCACCGTCATGATGATGATGATAAGAATACATAATAATAAAATATATAGTATTGAATTTATACGCATTCAGTATTGAAACAAAAAAGACAGTAATATCCGTTCTGAGTTATATTATTAGTGAGAATCCTAATCTTACACTTGATCGTAAAATCTTAAGTCGTTGATGTGTACAAGTTTAAAAAAAATGAATGAAGTAAAATAAACCGTATGTTGAAAAAGGTTGCGAAAATTATGAGACATTTTCAGGACCAAAAAGCTCTATGAAATAGAAAGACAGAAAGGAATTCTTTTTTCACTTACAACGTTTGGCACTCTATAATTCCCTACCAGGCCATGTTGCAATTGCCTTGGGAAAGCAATTTACCCTAACTTTTCCCAGTCCACCCACCTGTAAAATGGATACCCAACTACAAGCTTCACATGTACTGATCTGCTGGGGCATTAGCGGCGCTGCTCTGTGGCGACCACAGTTTAGTCTGTGGTGGCGACACAGTTACGCTGAAAAACGAAGCCAAATTTATCGAAAGGGAATAATATTGTGTATAAAAAAAAAATTTTTTTTAATCATAAAAACAGCTAACTGCTCAGTAACAGCAACTTCTACAGGCCTATCTACAAAGAGAATCTGGCCCCCGTCAGGTCGAGGTCCGCGGTATCAACTTATTAACTAACCTCATAGCTTGCGCTGGAATTAGAGCACCAGTTTCTTCCGATTATTACAAGAGGGTTGAGGAGGGGTAGGGGTGACATTTCCTAAATTGCTTGTCGAGGAGTGGAACATCCGTTTGTCACTTTCTCTTACCAGGGAGCTCCACTGCGTGCGCAACAGACCGCACATAACCAGACTCAACCGAATGAAACATGTTTATCACCATGGTCCTACTTTTAGATCCTATTACGGGCGACCCGCAACAGATCGCTCTCAGCTGCTATTTTTGTTTCTTTATGAGGTCATCGAATCAATTAGTTTGATGGCTATCTCCATCATTATCTCATTATTACGCAGTAATGTCTTGCATAAAACTGAGCTCTTTGTGGGTGTCCTCAATAATATATCGATAAATTTTGGTCTATTAGCTTATTATTATACGATATACCCGGTACTCGGCAAACGAGAAGAAGAAGTTCTGATATACACAAAGAAGATATTCATTGCATTGCATGTGAAAAGAAAAAAAAAAGAACGTTTGCCGAGAGCGAAAAGAATGGTAACAACATTAAAACTGCATTGGCAACATCATGGCTCATTAATGAAAGAATGCAGATCGATTGACCAGGGAGCGTTCAATGTGTTGTATCCACACCTCAACACAACCATTTGTATCTCAACAAATTTTAAAAACCTCACGACGAATCTAGCTGTGTTTTAAGCCAGTCGTTATTTTTCTGTATGAAGATAAGGAACAAATGTGTTAACCTGTTCATAGTTAATTAACTTTAAAGCATTTGAATGAAACACCAGCCATAGCTTTCACGTTTCAGATCTCAAGAATTCTAGTTGATTTAAAAAAAATTATTTTACTTTGTGTACGTGCGATTGATGAGGAGGCAACATATAAAAATTGTATATTATACTTTATTCTGACTCGGAACCTTTGTACAAAAATTTGTTATATTGACACTCGGGAATTCATATCAAGCATACGACTCGTATATCTAAAGTAAGTTCGCTGTTAATAATTATACACGTAGTAGCTTAGGCTAGGCCTATGTAATTTATTCTTACGTTGCTTGAACAGGAAGTAAAATAACTGAAATGTACACTTTTCGTTAAGTGCTAATTAATAAGAGCAACGAAAAATAACGTTTGCATTCATATTCTTATGACAAGAAAAAGTATAAAACTAATAGCTTTATCACAAAAGTTTTATATTATTTTGTGTCCACAGCCCAACGAAGATTCACTTCCGATAGTTTATGAAAGCTCTACACAATGTTTGAATTCCCATACCTCCTGTGGTCGAATGAGTCAGACATTGTTATCTTCAACTTTATCGGGGTTATCATCTGTGTCTACTCCCTGTACATTGAAATAAAGAAAGAGAAGGACCCCGGTTACCGCGCCGCCTGTGACTTCAATGAACACATGAGCTGCTCCAGGGTACTCACTTCAAAGTAAGACAAATTTAGGTGTTGCATAAATGCAACTCACAAACTTGAGGGTAACACGACGACCCTAACTATATTGGTATACTTGCAAGTGTAAAAAAAACTACTGTTTAAAGATAAAAATGTCTAAAAACACTTGGATTTTTGCTTGTATGACAACTGCTACTTATAACACGAGTGCGAAATGTTGATTTCCTCTGCTGATAAAAAAAATTAATATAAATTAGACCTAATTTCAAGCAGGTGAATATAACTTATTTTCCAATAGCTACATTTCAATTTTATTTTACAGAGAAAAGTAAAGAGCGTTTTTCATATAGCGCATATTTCAATAATTAGCAACACCCTTTTCTTTTGAAACATACGGAAGCCGCTCTTATAGCCCCTCCCACAACCAATTTCATTTATCTCAGTCTTATCTCTCATTGGCCAAGACCTGTCAGGAGTCAAATTGAAATCCAATCAGAGCCTGAAAGACCTTGCGCGCCGACGACGATAATCTATGACGTAATAACACCCAAAGGTAGTGTGGGTTTTACAGCAGATGATTGGCTGACGTGCCCATCAGCTATCTTGGATTTCCTCCTCAATGGGCTTCGTCTTCCTAAGCGGGCCCGTAGGCATAAAATCTACTAACTGAGCGAAATGCCCGGACGCAAGGTGTAATGGTTACGCCAAGAGTAAGGGCCTTGCTGTACTAGCCAAAGTGGTGCGTGTCGTCGGCAAAAAAAAAAAACAACAAAAAAAACGGAAATTGAAAGGCAAAACGATTTTAATGTCCTAAGTCAATAAATTTTTCTATATCGCCTCATCGAGACATGAAAAATGACACTGAAAACTACATATTCAATGAAAATATACGGATTTATATTGTATTTATACATATTTGAAAAACATGTTCCCAAAGTCATTATTTCATGTAAAATTGATATTTGCAGTCCGATTTTTTGCGAAACAAGGACTAACCATTTTGTTTTGGCACGAGAAATCCATTTATGATCTTTGGAAATAAAATGCGGATGCTTTCTGCTTTTTTGTAATCTTCCCACGTACTGTGTAAAAGGTGTGAAAGATCAGAAAGTTCCCCTGTAGCTGACTTCTCATAGGCTTGGTTGATCCCAGGCAGTCAAGCACCGGGCCAGCTAGGACTATAATTGGTTCTGGACTGACTTCTGGGTAGGTCAGTTACATACGATCGGTAGTAGGTAATACTGCCCCTGTGAGCTCAGTAAGTCTTTGAAGTAGCGGCGCTGAGACGTAATACTATACAGTAGTTTTGCACCGTTTTTCAAACTATAATTCATACAATTTTTCGTTATGAAAATATTGTTGACGTTTTTTTGCTTATCCTTCTGACCACATTGATACCGAAAACTACAAAATTGGATTAAAAAAAAACAAACAACGAAATTATATAATTTGACAAAGCATTAACAAAATATTTTAAAGTCATTTTTTTACTGTAGACACTTAAAATCCCAATATCTTTATCTTAAAGAAAAATCTATTTGTAAGTCACAGAAAGATCTAACTATTGTATTTCCCTTATAATCAGAGCACTTATCTTTCCTTTCAAATGTAACATTATTTTTCGGATAATCAAACATAAATATCAACTTTCTGTCGCGTTCACAATCGAAATGGGCAAGTCTCATTGGCCCAAGAAAGGAATCTAAGCCCCTCGCGTAAATTTTAAGCCGCGGCCGGGTTTGGCCAGGATAAGGCTACAGAGTTAAAAACGCCCTTGAAATTAATCTGAACGTGAAAGAGTTAAAATTCTTATCAAGCGCTTTCATCGGGTTCGCTGACCAAGTTACCTTCTTCTCAGAGAGAAGCAGCTACAGTGAAGCCTACCATCCAAGTGGCGTTTATGATGATGGCTCACCGTGATGGCTCCTGGCTTTGCTGGTGGTCACTTGCAGGACGCTGAGGGGTCTTGGTGCAATCTGAATTTCCAAGACGCTGAGTGAAGCTATTTATAGGACTAGGCGAATCTCAATAAATGGATTGATTCTTTTTCTGCTTTATGTTGGAGTATTTTGTTAGTATTTGGTACCAAATAACATAAGAGTTGCGCCCGGATTTGAGGATAATCTTTTAGATATATTTTTCATATTTTTTTTGTGTCATAATTTTTAGCTCTCGCGGGAATCGTAGATGGCCGCAGCCAAAATACCTGTCTCCACTGTATATATTGAACACCTGGCACGGCTGGCGGCCAGGACGCGGGAATTCCCTTTTCATGCACTTTTCCCATCTACAATGCAATTTGGACGCTGGCTTGATTGTGGCAACCGTTACGACTTGAGTCCCGATTGCAACGTTGATGGCGGACTTAGCTCATCGCTTAGCATATATCTTTTACTGCCTTTAGCCGGGTACTAATTTAAAGCCCAGGCGAAAAAATAAGTGCAAGTCATTTCCTAAGGACCAGACACCGACCTGCCAAACAGGGGCTCGAACCCCTTACCTCTAGACCCAAGAGCCGAATACCTGTCATTAGACCACTATCCGACAAAAAAACAAAAAACAAAAAACAAAAAAACATTAAAAAATGAGCAAAACATAAAAAGGCAAAGGTTGAGTGTAAGTATTTTTCAACACAACGGTAAGGATACCATAAACAATATGGTTAAGTTTTGTGAAAACTCATTTTTTTGTCCTTGAGGATTGCTTTGATAGAGCTTATATGAGAAGCTACAAGCTCTCTTTATGTTTACTCCACCATATATTTTGCCGGCTCACGTTAGGAGTCTTCAGCTTAGGTTCTCACTTCAAGTTGTCTCCACCGTATAATTTGTAGGCTCATGCTAAGAGTCTCCAGCTTAGGTTCTTTTCTCATTAATCCTTATGATGTGACTCCCATTTCCTAATGTGAGCCTATGTCTGACTCAAATAATTCTGCAAAAACATTAATCAGATTCTCAACTACTTCTTTACTCAAAACAAATATACCTCCGTTTTCTCCAGACGCTCATTTCAACTCACTCTATATAGTCCCTTAGAATTTAGTTATAATCTATTGTAAATAACTTAACTCAACCTCTTAGCGATGTTTCTGTCTGAATGCTAAAGTAAAACGTGTATATATCAGAAAAAGAATGTTAACTTTCCAAATTTTCTCAGAAGGAATATTTATAGCCGTATAACGTATAATATTAACTTTTCTATATCACGAGATTGTTCATTTTAATTCGAAATAGGAAAACATTTCTGATGCAAATTTTTGTTACTGAAGGACTTCCAGGTGATTTAAGTAAGGCTGATAGACCCTGCTTCTCTCACATTTGGTTGTGTGGATACGGTTTGGTGCAATATAATTTGTCTTATGCTTTTGCTGGATAATTGTCATACATCAATACACAATAGTTATAAATGAATTATTGCAGGTACAGTCACGGCTTCGGCCTGGCCGAGGGGCTGTTGGGGAGACATCACATCCTCAATTCTCGCAACTGTAACATGGGTCTCGTCATGTACCTTGCTAACCTGCTCATCTGTAAGTGGGGATGGCAGCAGTTATCTACTACAACAACAACTACTACTACTACTACTACTACTACTACTACTACTACTACTACTACTACTACTACTACTCTTACTACTGCTACTACTATTACTACTACTACAATAACAACACCAACTACTACTACTACTACTACTACTACTACTACTACTACTACTACTACTACTACTACTACTACTACTACTACTACTACTACTACTACTACTACTATACTACCACCACTACCACCATCATTATCATCCTCCTCATCATAATGACAATCAATGTCAATATTGTCAAATCACCGTCCTTGTGTCCTTGTTGTTACATAATTATCGGTGCCATCTTAACATAATCTTTATTAGCGTTATTATTGATATAATCTTCGTCATAATAAGGGACATAATTGTCCACTTCCATCTTTCTATCATTATTATCTCAAAATGAAAAGTGCAGTATCTCAATACCTACACTGACGCCACTCACCAAAATGTTTTTCTACCAGTTAGCCTACATTATTTTGTCCTCGACAGCTGTTCAAAATAAGACAAAGTTTTATAAGAGACAATCTCATGACACTGATCTTTTGAAAACCCCACTAGATCTATCTCTTAAATTATCTTCATTGTTCTTATTGCAATAAATCAACATTACGTAAACATTGAGCCAAGGGTTTTTAAAAGCAAAAAAAAAATAGATATATTAAGTTAACTTTAAAGTTAATCTAAGCTAGTTGTGGGGCTAGAAAGAACATAGACACCCCCACTCCATAAACACAAAAACTCATCATCAATTTTTATCACACAAATCTATCCTAAATTTTGCTTTTAAAACTATTTTGTTGACTCACAAAGTGATACTGTTTTAATCTTTTTATGTTTCCTTTATCCCTAGACTTTACACTTTGGGAGCCCCTGGCCTCAACCATCATGCTTCTCTGCGCGGCAAGCAGCATTTTCGTCTGCGTTTACCTCGCCGCCATCTTGGCCTTCGTACTGAAGGACTTGTGTGTCGTGTGCATCACAACTTACATCATCAATGGCTGCCTCGTGTACTTGAACTACCAGCGTTACACCAATTCGCACTTTTTGGTACACTAATAGTTAAGCTGCCATAAACAGTAAACACTATAGTATTTTGGGGTGTTAACTTGAAAGGGGAAAAGGGACGCTGCCCTTGTTTTTACTGATTTCATTCAAAAATTTTATTTGACCTGTTTTCAGTGTACCTTACACTACGAGATGATTCATGAAGACAAGAATAAAACCGATATTTGCTGGACACCACCTTAGTTCTGCTTAAATGATATCTTACTTATTTATCACACCGGCGTTTGCTCACCTCTCCATGATGCACAGCTAGTGGCTTGAAATATCCCGTGATTTCATCTCTCTACTTTCACTTTCAGTTTCCTTTTCTCATTCTACAGTCGAACCTGCCTAGACGATCACCAGTTTAAGGTGACCACATGTACTCGCGACCACTTATGTACGACTCCCTTGCATTTTTCTACGTTTTGGTAACCTCCATGACGACCACCTTTTACCAAAGCGACCACTAGCAGCTTTTTATCCCACACATCACGATCTCTTAAAAAAATAAAACGTTTGCAGCGCGACCACTCTTGACCTGAGAAGAACTAATCACTCAGCCAAGAGTCCAGAACTCTGATATGTTCCTTCCTCCCTTCCCGTCCTTCAAATGTTTATGTTTACCTGTTCTGTATATTTACAAACAAAATGGCCCTCGATGACCAGACGGTTAGCCAGGGTGAAATTAAGAGATCTTGCGCGCTGACGACGATTACATATGACGTAACAACACCCATAAATAGCTTGGGTTTTACAGAAGACGATTGGCTGACTGGCCCCATTAGGCCATCGGCCATCTTGGATTTTCTCCGCTATGGGCTTCGACCTCTTGAGAGGGCCCGTAGTGCATGCAATCTATTGAAAAGTGGTGACAAAGCGGGGCAAAATGTTGTAAAAAATTGACCAATTACCACCATATGGCCTATCCACGTGCCCCTACCCCCACCCCCATACACATCCAAACATCTTGCTTTAACTAGGATCATTCTCTATTGGAGCGTTTAGCTGATTGGTTAGACTTGTCCTGATTCATCGAACATACTAGTTAACAGGATACAGGTATACAATGTTGTCCCCAACGTGACCATCTGTCCACCACAACCACAATCGTTATTGGTCTTCAATGGTCGCGTTTGGCAGGTTCGACTGTGTATTTGTGTGATGCCTTCCTCGCTTAAAATGTTAACATTAATTTCTATTAAACTTTGGTTTTATCTATTCACCTATCGGGAATTAGATTAGCGGGAAAACAAGAGTTATTGTTACTGTTTGAAAGGTCGTGTCCAACACAAGACCTAAAAACAATGCTTTCTCAGCGTTATCAACAAAAGAAAACTGTTTTTTAAATATTCACTGAGGCTTATAATTTAAAGTGTAATTACCTTGATCCATTCCAAGAAAAATTGCGAAGATTTTAAAATATTTTTTAAAACATATTTGGTAATAGACACTCAATTTATCTAAGCTACGTTGTCAAATTCAACGTTAACTGCGGCTCTCTCTTCATCTTTGCTTTTATTTAAAGTATTTGTTTTGTATTGTACATTAATATATACAAAATTGACGTAATTATAAAATAAATAATAAACCAAACCTATTTTTAGACAGGTCTTTCCTACTTTACTGACACGTTGCTGGTATACATAACAATAACACAATAAGTAAAATTAATATGTCTTTAATGGATCATCATCAGGTGCCGTGCCTGGAGCAGGCATTGACGGTATGGTTTTCCAAATTTGTCGCTCACAAGAGGACCTCATGAACTGGCTTCTTGTATGCTGCTCCAGGTTTGCCCAGGTGTTTAGACTGTCGCCATAAGTTGTTCTTTGGCGTCTACGGCTTTTCTTTCCATTGATCTTCCCTGTCATTGCGAGATGCTCAATCCCTCGTGCTCTGTAGATAATTATGGCCTGTGAACTTCATTTGTCTTCTTCTGATTGTACTGTAAAGTGATCTTCCTGTATTTGCCATAATCAAGTACCTCGTCGTTGGTCTTTTTATCTTTCCACGACACTTTTAATATTCTCCTAATAAACCACATCTCTGCCGCTTCTATATTTTTCTTAAGAGTGTTGTTGATTGTCCAGCATTCGCAGCCATATATAAGAACAAACATATGCTTTTAAAATTCTTATTTTTGTATCCATATGTATATTTATGTTGGGCAACAGCTTTTTGAAGGTTGTTTTCTATGTGATTATTCGCTTTCTTATCTCGGTTTCACATTTTCCATCAGATGTTAACATATATCTCAGATACTTGAACTGATTAACTTGTTTGACAAGGATGCATCCTCTCAGTCTCACCAGACTTATTCAATCTTTACAGTGAGATGATTCTTAGACTAGAGAGCTTGATAACATCCAAGGCATTGGACTAGGTGGACACAACATCAACAATATAAGATATGCTGATGATACTGTGTTAGTTGCACAGTCAGAGGGGGGGCCTAGATAGCTCAGTTGGTAGTGGCTTCGCTCCGTGGCCAAGAGGTCGCGGGTTCGAAACACAGCCGAGCACAGTCCGGGCCCCTACTGGTTGGGTCAGTGTCAGTATAATGTGACCGGCTGAGGCTAAGTCATGGTATCCCCGCTAGTCTCTGGGTGGCAGCCCGTAAATTGTCATTGGGACCCAAGCCCTGAGAGTACCTTTGAAGTGGAATTGGGCTTGTAAAAATACCCTTCAATCAAATTGATACAATTACCATATTGACCTGCAGATTTTACAATTACATCACAAAAACTAGTATGCTGTTCTAATACATTGATATGCTTCACTAACACTTGAATTTTGAGAGCATTATAATGGCTACTACTTCTTTTGCTAGGTTAATAACAGAAAACTTCAACCTCATTTGTTGGCCCTTACAAGGTCTAAACACGTTTCTACTTATCGGTAGGCCTTATTTTTACCAGATAGGCCTACATTTTCTGAGACATTAGACAGTGCTCCTTTTATGGAAAAAAATAAAGTTGTTCAGCGGCCGTGAACAATGCCGTGTTACTAATGTTTGACAGAAGTCCTATACAGAACAAGACTTGTAAAGCGTCCATCTCTCGCAGAAAATTATCTTTGCATTATTTTAAGAAACCACACACTTGTTTTACTTATTATAGGCCTAGATCGAAAACCGTTTTTGCGATTGAGTTTATAATCCAGTGAAACTTTTGTACGTAAATAAATTATGATAGAAGAGAACATCATTAAATCTAGCACAGATAAATTGAACTAAATTTGAGTTAGTGCCCTTAAATAACCAATGATCTGGTATTCCATAAACTGATTTAATTATTTTGAACTGAAATATCTAGAGTATAGAACACCTAGGGTCATATTTAAACAACAAATTTGAAAACAGTGTGCTTTTGGATTCAATGGTTGCCTTTTGGTGCGATTTGCGTCTTTCAGTTCATAAGTTAAATTAGCAAGTTGCTTAGAGAGGCT
This sequence comes from Elysia marginata, assembly GCA_019649035.1. Lineage (NCBI taxonomy): Eukaryota > Metazoa > Mollusca > Gastropoda > Plakobranchidae > Elysia > Elysia marginata. Next base: position 172,318 of record BMAT01002734.1, on the reverse strand, counting down.
AAGCAAAGTTCTTCACCATAAAATTTCTTCTTTTAAGAAGCGTAGTGGCGACATAGTATAGGCGGTGGGTGCCGAATATAAGTTGAAGGTTCAAATCATGCTAATGGCAAGCATGTTTCGATCATTTCCAATTGCAAAGTCTACTTCTCTCAACTGCTAATTCCTTACCTTAAAATTTTTCAAATTTGAAAACAGCCAGGTTTGATATGGCTGAGAATTTGAATTGTGCCTGATTTATCCTGCCGAACTTATGATTAGAAAACAAGCCACGCTAAAAAAAATCGTGTTATCTATTTTGTGTGGTTGTTAGGCCTACATAGAGAAAAATATTTTTTCTGACATACATTTCGAATAGACTCACGCGGAGCAGTTCAAGATGAAGTTAAGATGTTAGAGTAGGTTTAGTCACAGCTTTTCCCATCGACAAACTTCTGTTTCCAGTCTTGCAAAAAAAAGTTTTATCTGCCATACAAACGTCAAAAGCAGTTCCTTGATCAGAAAAAGTCCTGTCCCCACTTATCACCTACATCATTTTACATGGGCGTGTCACCATATGAAAGCAAAAACAAATCTAAAACAAGGTCCGTTACTGATATTTCGCTTTGGTATGACATTGGCGTCGTGTGTAAGAACAATTAATTTCCTTAGTGTGCATGTATATAAAATTTGGACTTTGAATTTTTCAACTCTTGTAGAAAACTTCCCAAAAATCTCAAAATATTCAGCCCACTCATTTGAAGAGGTTTTGGACGCTTTGACATCATTTTACGACTTGCAAAGACAACTTGTCTCAGCTTTGAAACCAACTCCGGACATGGTGATCGTGGTAATGATGACTTTGATGATTGGGATAATAATAATGGTTTAACGATGATGATGATGATGATGATGATGATGATGATGATGATAATGATGTAAGTGATTGTGATGGACTTTTGAGAACAGGGTCATATCAATGACGAGAACTATTTGAAAACGGCATGTCTTCTTAATGAATGCAAACTGGTAGATGTGGAACTGCCAACTATACGAGTGATCATAAATATACCCTAAAGACTCATGCCACAACCTAAGAGTTGCCCAAATAAAGTAGTATGACGTGTCATCACATGGGATTTTGATGCCGATGTTAATTTTATAGTTGATTTGGGTTGATTGAGGACACACAAATTAAAAAAATGTTGGGGGCTAGGTTTTCCGATCTTTGGGGACTACTTTCACACTTCACACTTCACACTTCACAGGCCCCTGTTTGGTGTTAGGGCTAAATAAGGCACCTGGGGCTGAATTCTTGCCCAACTCCATGAAGAATAGAGGGAAATTAAAGATGTTTTTTATCACCCTGAAACTATTCATGATGTTTCCAAAGCAATTTGAAGTAATTTTGATCCACTTCTGGTGGCATTGAGGCCAGATGGAGCATCTGAGGTTGAATTCCACAAAGAATAGAAGGAAATTAAAAATGAAAGTACCCATTTTGGGATTTTTCATCATGCTACTATTGCTGGATATATTATATTTATACATTTTCCAAAGTCATTAAAAGTATTTTTCACCCTCTTCCGGTGGTATTGATACTTAGGTAGTGTCTGGCTTTGCAAAGAATGGAGGGTATTTAATGACGTAGACAGCAACTTTTAGGTTTTCATCATGCTAGATAGATCTAGTCATGATATTTTCAAAGTAATTTGAAGTAATTTTAATACACTTACGGTGGAAATAGGCCAGGTGGGTCTCCTGGGACTAAACTTTTGCTTATCTTCACAAAGAATGGAGAGATTTTTAAGGTGTAATTTGTAAATATCAATTTATAAAACTTTTCAAGGAAGGTATATACTTCAGCTCTAAAAGTACAGAAGAAACAAAATTATGAGCTATCCTAGGAACCTAAATATAAATCTATCTGCGGGATGGTTGGTTGTTTGAATTTAAACGCCTCTTTTCAACTACAAGGCGCTTTGGACAATTGAAAGCGTGCTGCCACATTGTGATATAAGGAGCGCTTCTTACACCACACCCAGTCACATTATCCTGACACCGGGCCGACCAGACTTAGCACTAAATCCATAATGCCAGATACTAGGCGGATCAGCTGATAATACAAATTTTAAAGTACTTGGTTTGACTCGGCCGGGGATCGAACCACGCACCTCCCGATCTCTGAGCGAGTGTCTTACCGCTAGGCCACGAGCCGGTCTATCTGCGGGAAAAAGAGGGGCGAGGAGGGGTTACTAGGGGGAAGGGGCCTGAGGAACCACGAAAATTGTAACGTAATTACACAATGAAAGAAATTAAAAGAACTCTCAATTGAAAACGAGAATTATTTACACAAAAAAAAAGAATGTATGAACTAAATCTAGGCCTATCTGGAAATAAGTGGAATGAAAAAGACGGATAAAGAACGAGGTATCTTCTTTCTACTTTCTAGTGTTGATCTTGTAAAGAAGGAAGGGCAAAGACATCAAGATGACAAACATAGTATAGAAGTGGCGCAAAACAGTACCCTACAAAAAACTCATAGGAAACTTTAGTTTTGACGCACGAGCGATGAAAAGAAAAATACCATGCGAAGAAAAAACAGTTCTTTTAGAGATAAAAAAAACACACTGAAAGATGTGGTCAAATTCATAGAAAGACTGAAGTGGAAATGGGCAGCGCACAAGGCAAGAATGACAGACAATGATGGACAAAAATAGTCACAAAATGGCAACACAAAAATGATTGAAATGTTGGTGCTCTACTGCTGTATGTGATAATTTTTCTACTTGACAAAGTCAAAAGGATGAACGACAAAATAATAAATGGGAAAGAAGCTAAAAAACTTTTTAAAAATGCAAAGCAAATTCTTTTTATGGTTGAGGAAAGTGTAGAAACAGCGCATGTTTATATTTAAGATTTTTTAAAAAGTATTTACTGTAAGCCTAATCTTACCATATATCATGGCGAAGCGTCAATGAATCTTTAAGCTGTAACACCTGGAGAACGTAGATCGATAGGTGAAGACTGGTGGGGCTTCGTGATTAGGCGAGAGAGAGAGAGAGAGAGAGAGAGAGATAGATAGATAGATAGAAAGAGATAGAGAGAGAGAGGGGGGGGGAGCGGTGTACCGCTAGTCCACCCTGTAATTTGAGACACGACTAAATGATGCACGCAAGGACTATGATAAGCGTTGGTTACTTATGCACATGGATAATGAAAAGTTAATTCTCGTATAACGTGGATTTTACTTCACTCGTCCAGGTCAAGTTGCTATTTCGTTAGTTTTCTTCGCGATCTCTGAGTGCCCGTCAGAGTATCATTCGGAGATACTACAGTGGCAAGGTAGGGCCAAATGCAATACATTCCAAGACTTGTTTTGCGCCTGCTCTTATTCAAGTATAGTAAAGATCTACTTTGTTGTTGCGTCTGTAGTTCTTATGGGTTCTGTGATTATTCCGTCATGGGCGTTTCGCTTTTTTTTATCCAGATGGATGATGCTCTCAGAAGTGTGGAGTAGAACTCTTTCGTGCAAATATGGATCAATGTGACAATGCCTTACGACCGTTTATATTTAAATAGTTTCGTTCAATATAAATTTTGTGCATGCTATCTAAAGGATATTTTTGACGGCTTATTCAACAAACGTATCAAAGGTGTTGACAAAACAAAAAGGCTTAGGTTTGTGAAATAATTATAGCTAAGGTGTACGAACGTTACTAGAA